>PVLA01016619.1:0-20131 GCA_004027455.1 Hydrochoerus hydrochaeris
CTGGCCCTAAGCCTGGGGCGTTTCCTGCTTGGGGCTGGGGGTGGCTGCCAAAGGTTAGCAAATATATATTCCAGCTTCTAAAAAATAAAGCAGATTCAGATTCACTCACAGACTGGTGTGCAGTGTTTTCTGTCTCTCAATCGCCGACTCCCTGACCACCTTTGGGAAACCCTAGCCCTGCCGCAGCTGGACTCCGGCAGACCTCCAGGGGACTCTGCAGTTCTTTTGCTGACTGCGAACACAGGGGGCCTGCTCGCCAGCAAGGCAGCCACCAGCCACAGACGAATAAGGATCCCTGGAGATGGGAGCAGGGAAAATGAGTTTTAATTTAATCCTAGTGGAGTCAAGCCTAAGTAGCCTCTTGCAGGCAATGTCTTTGGTATTGGAGTCCATGGCTGACATGGCCCGGCCCTCCGCCTCTGGCCCTTGTTTTTCCCGTTGAGAAGCCCAGGCAGGATACACACTGATGGAGCTACGTCCACCAGTAGGTAAAACAGGTTTGGGTCCAAGTGCGACGGTTAAACCAACAGCACACATTTGACCAAGAGCTTGTGCGGGCAGTTAAATGAGCACTGTCAGTCAGGCGTGGGAGGTAATACAGTGCTTCCCAGACCGTTTCCCAAGTTAGCAGCACCTGCATCCCAGCCAGTCATGTGGCCACCTGGGATAGAGGTTTCTTTTTCCGGTTTCTTCTGCAGAATTGAAGCACTCTTCCCTCGGACACCTGGTCCTTGATTCACGTTCCCCCTCCACATTCCTGCTTGGGTCACCTTCTCGCTATTTTGCGACACAAAATAATGACACAGGGGAAATAGCTGTAATTCCCAACCTGCTAGGTTTCAGAAACCCCAAGTTCTTGTTCCCCAAAACTGAAGAATGAATTTTAAGGAACAATGGAGGTGAAGAGTAGCAAATATTTATTGAGAAACAGAGATAGAGCTCCCTAGAGACAGGAGAGACAACAGTCCAGAGAGACCAAAAAACGGGTTGCCACAGACTTCACTTCGTAGAGGAAGTTTTTCGGGGGTAAAATCACCAAGTGGGTGCAACACAGGGCAACACTATGATCAACCAATAAGGTTACAGCCAATAAGATTACCAGTAAGATTAGCCTCTTAGGTAATGTTGATCCAATGGGGAAGCAGGTCACATGGAAAGAACAAGGACCTTTTTAGGAAAAGGTGAACTAGGGGGTCCCAGCCATCTTCTAGGGCAACCCATGTCTACCCAGACTTCTTTGGACCGGGTGAGCACAATCCGTATCCATTGTTTGTTCCTTGAGAAGCTACGCAGGCCTGGTCACCCCATCCCCACCTTAAGACCTGATCCCCAGCACATGCACCTCCAGCCACAGTTGCAGTGTGTCCTCATCTTCTGTGCTGACCCCCTGGAGTCCCTGTCTCACTGTCTAAATACCTTTACGTAACTTAGCTGTCCATAGTATCCCCCCCACCAAATAGGTACCCCAACAGCCATGCGGGTGCAAGGGTGCAAGGGGCAATGACCATTCTGGCTGTGTTTGATGGAAAGGGGTTGCAGCTGTGATTGGCAACCAGAGATACTCTCCAGAGGGTCTGTCCATCCTGGGTAGTCAGCAAGTGCTCTCACCTTGGGTACGAGCACAGCTTAAGGTCTGGAGGAAACAAGGCCAACAAACAAACAAACAAAAACAAAAAACAAAAACAAAGCAATCAAGAATACATGGGCCAAATACTAAGATGCAACTATTAAATGTTTCCAGCAGGATCAGCCAGTAATAGCCTCCCACCAAAAGGGTAACAAGAAGGTCCGGGGAATTTCAGAATCTGACATGGCAATAACTTATTGTTTAACATCTTGAGCAGAAGGATAAGAAGGCACATACTACATGCAGGTTTTACAACTCACCCCTTCATGCTGTTCTTCCAATGTCCAATGCAATCTGATTTTGGAGAACAGCTCATTAATTTTTTTTCTTCCTTTAAGACAAAGAAACCAGTCCAGGTACACTGAAAGCCCACAGAACATAGTTAGCCCAGGCCTTGGTAAGTTGTATGACATCCTCCAATCCCGGGGAAAGGAGTGACTCCACCTGTGAAAAACACTTCCAGACAGTCCATGTCATGGGTGGATTAAGCTTGCAGGCTACTCCATGCTGTGACATTCTTGTTTTGTGACCACACGAGTTCCAGTGTACATCTCCCTGTCCATTCAGAGGAAGCCAGGGCCACAGATGGGTTCCACAGGACCCTGAGTGTCACTGGGGGCTTCCCATCTAACCCCAGTCTGTTGGGAACCAATCGTTGACCTGTAAAGTCATGGTGTACATGCACCATTCAGGGAGAACTCATCCCAAGTATCCAGGAGAGGGAAGTCCAGTGAGAAGAGGAGGAATTTCTTTGTTCCCAGTGTGAGGGGACTTTTCTACTCAGCTGTTCTACAGTTGGAGCTAACTGCATATAAATCATCCCACATCTGAAAGTAGCCACTTTTGTAGCGATGATTGTTGGCTCTCATGATAGACCCTTTACTCTTACCTGGTAAGGGTTCTACTAGGGCCTGTAGAGACTTTGCAGGCATTTTCAGAAAAAATTTGATTACGTGCAGGAATCACTGAGGGTGTCGTTTACTGGCCATTCAGTCACGCTGTAACAGCGGGCTAAACTATGAGTCACAAGACTTTTTCATGTCTCATCAGTGTAGTCTTACAGCTTATTCCCATTGTCCCCTTAACATGGGGACACTCACTGAGGAAGTCCTGATGTCCTCGGCAAGGGGACCCGGCCACGTATCCAGCAGGACATTTGCTGTAACGCCCCTGCATGCTCCTGTGCCCACACTAGGAGGGAACTGAGCTTCCTATAAGCGGTTCTTAGCAGAAAGACAGTAATTCTCAGATTCCTTGTTGGAGGAATTTGCTTTCTTTCTGAACCAAAAGTCTCCTGTGGGCTCCCAGGGGTATTTGGATTGGGGCCTCCCTTCAGCAGTGGTCTCTGGCTCCCAGGACTTGGGTCAGGGGTGCTGTATCCAGGAGTCCAGGCCGCTTCCTGGACAGCTGATGGTCCTGGGAAGAGGGATGATGCAGGCGGAGACTTTACCAGCACTAAATCTCCGGGGTGGAAAATAGAATTTCCTTTCCTTTAGGCTGGGCTTCTGACAGCTGTTGAAGAGCTGGCTGGAATTTAGCCAGAGCGGTGACATCCTTCAGCAAAGGTCTGTTTCTCCACTGAAGGGAAAACATTAGTGAGAAAGGGGCGTCCATAAAGCATTTTGAATGGCCACGGGCCAGCAAGGGAAGAGCTCTTCTGGCTTTGATAAGAGATAAAGGCAGTAATCAAGACCGCCACAGAGCAGCTCTCGCAGCCCTTTGGGGAAGGCATCTCTTCGGGTCTCATTCACTCTCTCTGCCTTTTCTGATGATTGTGGTCTCCATGCACAGTGAAGGTGACAGAGAATCCCACTTCCTGAGAGGCACCTGGGTGGCTGTTGCTTTAGTAGAAGGCCCATTACCACCCTGCAGGCTCTTCCAAAGTCCCAATCTGGGGGTAATTTCTGAGATCAAACCTTTTACCACATCTTGTACCATTTCTGCTCTACAAGGAAAAGCTTCAACTCAGTTAATAAAAGTATTTACTCGGTCCGACAGCCATCGGAGTCCCTTACTGTCTGACATGTGAGTGACATCGAGCTGCCTGTCTTCTCCAGGGGGTTACCATGTCTCTGTGTACTGGAGGGGCTATGGTCTGGTTAAGAGGATTGTTCTTTTGGCAGAGCTCACAGGTCTCCCATGTCTAAGCTATCTGCTGTGTTGTTGAGAAAGTCCCTTGCCTATGACTAACTTTGAACCCATCTGTGGGTCTTGTCTCTCCCCATGTGAAAGGTTTGATGTGGACTTAAGAATTTTCCATTGAGTAGCACCAGGAAAGAACAATTTGCCATCTTCTGACTGTAACCGTCCTTATGGGGGAGCTGCCACCCATGGGAGGGAGCCCATTCTGCTTCTGACTGAGAGTATTTGGGTTGAGTATGATGGAGGCACCCTTCCCAGGTCAGGGATCCCTGAAAGGGGGCACTTGAGCGGCTGTTTTGGCAGCTGTGTCAGCCAGTTGATTACCTTGACACTGCCTCAGCTCGCTTCTGATGTCCTCTACAGTGGATCACCACACTGCAGAGCATATAGACCGATGATAAAAGCTCATCCGTCTCCTTATGATACTTTATTGGAGATTCATTTCCTTCCCTGTGGCTGGGTGGACATGCAGACCAGGAGAGCATTCTTTGAATCAGCATAAACATTGACTTTTTGTCCTTTACTGAGCTGTAAAGTCCTGGTCAGAGGTGTGAGTTCTTCTAATTGAGCACTTGTCCCAGAGGCAAGTGAGGAACTTTGAAGTATAACCCTTGAGGAAATGCAGTCCAAGTCACTCAAGAGCCCTGGTCATGAGGGTTTTCAAAGGCAAAAAGAAACTGGGAATCAGTGTGTAGAGGAGTACAAGAGAAGGCATCTTAAATCTGACAGTGAAAACCCATGGGCATCTTCTAGGGTTTGAGAAAGGAGAGTGCACCGGTCAGATACCACTGGGTAGGTTGGCACTACTGCCTCATTTGCCCATCTAAGGCCCTGTGACCACCTCCACTCTCAGCTGGGTTTTGAACTCCCAAGGAGGGAGTGTTGCAGGGCTGTTACAGGGTGTAAGTAAAACTTTCAGCCTTAAGTTGTCAATTACAAACAATAGTCCTTTTCTAACCTCAGGCCTGGAGGGCACTGTCTAGTGAGGAGAAACAGTGGGATCTTAGAGGTGTGTTCACAGTGGGGCAGCTCGCACTGCCCTCCCCAGTCTAATTTTAGTCCCCGTACTTCAGGGTTTATTTCTGTCTCTATGGGAGGGAGGCAGCGTACTGACCTGGGCGCATGGGTATCACAGGATTTAAGGTAGGTGCCTGTGCCCAGGAAAGAACTGGACTTTCAGGCATCATTTAAAAGGAGTGGGAGGAGAGCAAACTGTCACACAGCTACTGTGGAAGGGATGTGAGAAGCTGCAAGTTACCTCCTCCCCAGTGACTCCCCTCAGGGCCAGCCCAGCCTCGGGGGTCACCTTTGCAATCAGGGCAGTGCTGGGGCCTTCTCGTTGCAGTGGTTTTTGCACAGCTCCTCCCAAGGAGGCCTGGCTTTGCACGGGGCAGAAGGCAAGCTTAGCCATCAGGCTCCTCTTGGAGCCCCAAGACTCAGGCTCAGGCTCTATTTCTTTTAAGGCCACCATCAAGGTGGCCACTTTCTCTCGGTCTCTTTGTTTTTTCCCCTCAGCCTCCTCCTGCTCCCGATTATAAAATGTGAAGGAGGCGATTCTCACTCAAGTATCATGCGAGCTGTCTGGAGCAAAAGCCGTCTTTTGCGGTTTTCCCTAATATGAGGCTGACTGGGTAATAAAATCACCTTTAAGAATCATCTGTCTTTCTATCAAATCAGGCACCAGGGATGAATGTTTCATCGACGCCTCTTGTAAATGACCTAAGAAGGCAGAGGGGTTCTTATCTTTCTCCTGATGAACAGCTGACAATTTAAAATAATTCAAGGGCTTAGCTCTTGTTCTTCTTAGACCTTCTAGAATACATGTCTGAAGGTCCACTGACTGGCTGTTAGGGCAGTGGGGATCTCACGTAGAGCTCCGCATGTTCCCGTAGGAGAAGGCTGTGCCCTGGCTGTCTTTGGCCTTGTAAGATTAACAGTAGGATATTCATCTTCCAAAGTACCAGCACCTTGCAATGCTGCCTGTGTCTCACTGGAACTCACTGTCTGATTTAGGAGCAATGTTACATCTTCCCAGTCTAGTTCATAGGTCTGAAAGACCTCAATGTACTTACTAGGGTCACCTGAAAACTTTCCCTGGGAGGGTTTGACCTGTTCGAGAGGAGAGAAGGACACATGGACACAGGTAGTGAGATAGTTGCCATTTCCCTCCTGTAAGGGACACTGTACTTGAGCAGCTGGAACATGATCTAGTAAGGACAGAGAGTCCAGTGGAGGTTTAAGCTATGGTTGGCTCAGGAGCCTCACTGCAGAGTCCATAGGACAAGTGAGGGGCAGTGTGGACTCAGTAACAGTGGATGAGGCCTTGATTAAGGTTGTCATGGAAACCTCATCCTTAGGTCCAAAGCAGAAGGGAGGGGGGCCTCGGCTCAGTAATGGTATACGTGTCCAATTGTTCTCTAAGGGCCGGAGGTGTCAGGCTTTTCCTGTGGCTTGCATTTACATTTTAAACACAAATAAGGATTGTCTCTTATACAGAAAAGCCTGAACACAAAGTACTTCTGACCTTTTTCCCCCTCTCCACCGGTGAGAGGCTGGCTGTGAGACAGCATCATGGAGAATACTTCCCTCTTCATTCCAGCGTGCCTCTGGAGGGTGGGCAAGCAGGTGTGCAGGGGCAGAGAAACACTGCAGAGCTTTTCCTCCACCTGTGAGGGTCGGACAGTTTCCCATATTGAAGAATAACTTCCAGGGAGTGAGAAAACTCAACATTGAGTTGCCATGTGAAACATAAGACAAAAATAGACATGTCTTTTAATTCCCCCTTGATTTCGGTGTCTTCTCAAGGGGTCCCCCGAGATGACCTGCTCCAGAGCAGGTGGCTGCTATCTGGAGAGTGACCAGAAGACAGGTGAGTTGGACTGGTCAGTGCATACCCCTACCTCCTCTGGAAGCCCCCAGCCCCAACTCCAGCCTACGTTTTCCAAAGTGCAAGCTGCAGCTATCACAGCTATCACAGTCATGTCTAAAGAAGGAAGCACCAGCAAAATTAAACCCAAAACTAAGCGTCCCAAGCATCTGCCTTTTAATTCTTTGAGGGTGAGAGAAAAATAATCAGAGGCTAAGCTAAAGTGATTGGAGGGTTTTCCAGCCTGTGAAGGGATCTCTTCCTGAGATGGACAGAGGCAAGTTAACGGCTCGGAAAATCTCTGGGTGCCAGACATTCGTGCTGTCCACCTAATCATCACGGCTGTCTTCCTTAGCAGAAAATAAGGCTAAGATTTACTGAGCTCCACCCTCTGATTGCTGAGTCTCTGTGTCTGCAGCACACTTATGAAGTGCATGGATTAAACCCAGGCCATCATCCAGGGACCACAGTTTGTGCATTAGCATTTCCCTGCTTTGGGCTTTAGCAAACACTCCTTTTCTATGGGTTCAGCTTAAAGGTTTGTAGTTGTTGGAGAAGAGGGGCACATGGAGACAGTCCAGGGTTCCTCCCTTTCAATCTTTACAGAAACATTGTTCCAAAAAAGGAGAGCATGATGTGAGAGAGAAAGATGGACTCTGGGTGACCAACAGAAATTGGTACTGAGAGTGGGGTTATTGCTCTGATGTTGCCTGGCCACGTGACTTAAGAGCCTTGGAAATTAATTTGGAAAGTTTTTGCGAGACTGGCCAAAAGACAACCACTGTATGCTGTAAACTATATTGGAGACTCTGATCGGAACCTGGAAAATCAGAATATTGATGGAAATGCTGCCATTTAAGCTGAAGCTTGGGAGGCTTCTATTGAGAAGGACTACAATGTCTGCTGGAGCCCAAGTAGTATATTGTTCTTTAGGTAAAAATTGGCCTTTGTTTTGTTTGTATTTAGAGATATTACCTGGTGGCAGAAAAATTTCAGTGCAATTACTTTTGACCCGATCTATGCTGAAAATTTAGAGCAAAAAGCCAGTAGAGCAATTTAAAACATTTGGCCAAGAAGAAGACTCCAGTGGAACTGTGGGTTGCACAGATGAAACCGAGAACATGGTTGTTTAGAAGAAGAGGACAATGGAAAACTCAACACTACATTTGAATTGCAGGAGATCCTTATATGTTAGTCTTGCCATGTCACATTGAAAATTAAAGGGAAGCAAGGACTGTGATTGTAATTGTTCTTTTAGTGTGATTTTAATGTTTCTATATGTTTGTAACCAGGTTAATTTATCAAAGTACTGTGTTTTAATGTTGAACCTTGGTCAACCTTTAAATGTTTCTCTTCTGGCACAGGAATTAAGTGTAAAAGGAATTGTATATATGTAATTGTTGTGTTAATGTAAATCTAAATAGACCGATATGTTAACTTTCACAAATCTGCCACTAAGGACTATAGTTTAAGGAAATGTGTGTGGTTATTAAGTTTACCAGGGGTAGATTAAAAACTGGTGGTCAACTTAATGCCAGCTGAGTTAATTCAGCAGTGTGTTGAATGTAAATGTTCCACCCGAGGAAAGTTGCCAGCATAGATAGAGACATGGAGAAGGAGAAGCTATCACATTAGTGCATTGAGACTTTGTGGGTTCTCCTACATGTTGCTGTTTGAGCAGTTGGTTCCCCTGGAGAAGCTCTGGTCTTCACATTGAGCATTGCTTCCTGGCTCTGGAGGGGAAGCTGTGTGCTGCTTGGTCTCCAGGATGAACTCGTCACGCTGGCTTCCTGGCATGTACTCAACTGTGCTTGTCGGAGGAGGAACTTGGGGCCTCTGTGTCACTGAGGATGGCTGTGGTGCTTTTCAGGGCAGCCCTGGTCTT
Organism: Hydrochoerus hydrochaeris; assembly: GCA_004027455.1. Classification (NCBI taxonomy): domain Eukaryota; kingdom Metazoa; phylum Chordata; class Mammalia; order Rodentia; family Hydrochaeridae; genus Hydrochoerus; species Hydrochoerus hydrochaeris. Next base: position 8,521 of record PVLA01016619.1, read on the forward strand.
TGTTATGAGTGTGACTTCTCGGCTCCAGCACAGAACCCTCAACCTACCAGCACAGCTCCTTCTCCCCGCTGGCATAGACTTTCTGGCTTCCACCGCTGACCTTAGGGCCTTTCCAGCAAGGATCCATAAAAGAGACTGGCGTGAGTCCTTCTCGTGGGCTCTAGATCTCCAGTTGGACTCATGGGAGGCATTGTCGTGAGCTCTGGAATCTTCATCTGGACTCAAGTGGGACATTGCTCTGGGATTCAGGCCTTTGACTAAATATTCTATGTCTTTAGGGATGTGGGCAGATTTCCTGCATTTTTTTGTGTTAACTCTGGGTGACCATCATAAAAATAATATTATAAACTCCATGTCCTGATTCTAATTGTTCTCTGCACAACCCTGACTACAGCAGATGGGAAACGAGACTGGGAAAAGGAAGTCTTCTCTTGTCACCCTCATGGTGAGTTGGGGGGCAGCTTTCCCGTCAGCCTCACCCTTACCCTGGAAAGGCGAGGCTGAGGACTCTCAAGAAGAGTCAAGATTGCCTCCTCCCCTATGAAGAGTAGACCTGAAAGGACACTGAAGCAGAACAGGCTCCACCTTCTCCTCCAGAGTCTAGAGGAGGCATCACACCGACTGTCCAGGGAAACCTGTCCCCCAAGTCCTAAGAGCAGCCCCCAGCCTCTCGCTCCTCCCGGCAGCTGGAGTTCCCTGGTTTACTCCGAGGCGTGTATATTTCCTAAATGTGAAGCAGATTTCATACGAAGACCCATTTTGCAACATTCCATAAATTCCCATTTTGGCTTATATCAAAGCCCGCTAGGGGATGCTCTGGCATTTTTTCCCAGTGCTGTTGTCTAAGGAGTCAAACAGGTCCAACAAGGAGCACCAATAATTCAGCACCTAGTAAGTGCCAATGCAGCAAAACAGGAATATTCAAAACAGAAACACAAGTCCTCGCCTGCAAAAGTAAAATGTCCTGTAAAGACACATCACAATCTTCCCATTTGCTCAATTTAAATTTCTAAACATTTTACCAAAAAAAGAATAAAATATCAAGGGCTAAGTAACTGACAAACAGAGCTGACAACTGCTAAATCCAGAATCCAGGACACGAAAGCAACTTTGTGCCTCCTTTTAATTATCTAGGAATGGTAATCATGGTTCCCCATTACATTGCTTTGAAGTCTTATAATGTTTTCATTCATTGGTTGGAATGGTTTTATTCTGTTTTGTTTGATCTTATTATGTGTGATGGTATGAACAACTACTTCAAAGAAAACAAGACAATATGGCAGCCATTGCTGATTTAATATCATCTGGCTTTGAAGTCCTAACATGCTTTTGTTCTTCTATTACCATTGGTTCTATCATGTTGTGTCTTATTGGATTTTAATATGTGTGATAGTATAAACAAATTTTTATGGAAAATGAGATATTATAGCAGCTATTGTTCATCTTCTGTTATTTGGTTCAGAATGCCTTGTAACAGTTTCATATTTTTGAATGATTTTATTCTATTTTGTTATGTTTGATATTATTGTGTGTGAAGCTAAGCTCAACTATTTCAAAGAAAGAGGCATTATGATAGCTACTGTTGATATCTAATTGTCTTGTTGTGCAGTGCTGTGTTGCTTACATTGTTTTGTAGTGATCTGCTTTGTTCTGCCCTCTTTTGTTTTATTCTCTGTAAAATAAAAAAATTATCTAGGTGGAACCCCCAAATGATAGAAGGTAAATAGCTTTAACTCCCAACATGCTAGATATCCAAGTTCACAGCTCCAAAACCGAACAGTGAATTTCAAGTATCAATGGAGTTGAAGAGTAGCAAACATTTATTAAGAAAGAGAGCTATGGCTCCCGAGAGCTAAGGGGGGACCCCCAAAACAATGGGTTGCCATGGACTCTTACTTTACAGAGGAAGCTTTATAGAGGCAAAATCACCAAGTGAGTACAATGCAGTGTAAACTATGATCAACCAATAAGATTACAGGTATAGCCACTTAGCTAATATTGATCCACTGGGGAAGCAGGACCTTTCTAAGAAAAGATGAACCAGGGGGTCCTGGCCATTCACCAGGACAACCCATGTCTACCCAGACTTCTTTGGAGCAGGTGAGCACAATCCCCAATCTATTGTTTATTCCTCGGGAGGCACACAGGCCGGGTCACCCCGTCCCCATCCTGAGGCCTGAACCTCAGCAGATGCGCCTCCAGCCACAGTCCTGATGTGTCCCCTCCCTCGAGGGCCAGCCCGGTGGCTGCCAAGAATATTTTTACCTAACTCAGCTCTCTTTAATAACAAGGACCCAGAGGAAAGCAAAGGATGGTGCAGCAGTGAACTGGAAGCATCCTGCACCGGGAAGGCTTCATACACAAAGCGCCGCGCACACCTCTGGAGCCAGCCTTGGTTTATTTTACAAGAATGGGAAGCAAACTTGTCATTATGGATCTTCCAGGATCCCCACCAATCCCAGCTGATACAGTATAGAGAAACAAAGCTGTCGCTGTGGGCGATGGGGTCCCAGATGGGTTTCTAGGTTCTTGTGCACAAGAACAAAAATTTAGATGTGGCATGCTGTGGCTAGGAGAAAGCAACAAAGTCTGACAGGGGACAGACACTTGGGGTGAGTGGACTGACACCCGTGGAAAGAGAAATGGCAGGAGTGCTGAAGGCATTGCATTTAAGAATTGAAAACCCTGCGCAGGGCCCAAGGTACCCGCTTTGGGTCTTCTGGAGGATGATTGACAGTGTGATGGACAGTGTGCTGAGTCAGGTCAGCTGTGAAAGCTGCGAGTGCCCCTTCCCATAATCCCCTCTGCTGTGATGGAGGCCCACGATGCCTTCCACTGGCGTGAACCCCCACTGAGCTCTCAGTGCAGAAAGGTTACTGGAGGTCACGTCTGCAAGTCTGGCAAGCAAGCTTCCTGCTTGGGGATTCTGGAGTTTTCTAGGGCAGGCTCAGGGGTTTGCTTTTCGTACCTCTGCCTCCAGCTAGTAGGCCTTAGGATAACAGTAAGGGGTTAGCCCTGCAGTGTGGCCCGGGTTCAAGTGGGTAGGGAGGAGATTCCACTCTCTAGGTAAAAAGAAGTTGCTGGAAGTCATAGTTTTAAAATCGTACTTTTAAGAAAAACTGCAACTTTAAGATACACCACTGCCCGAGGTCACATCCTTTCTTCCTTCCGGACTACTCCCTCCTAAATTCCAAACCTGCTAAAGCAGATTAGCCCGACCCACGCCTTTCAAGTGTGGGGAGCATTTCACCTGCAGAGGAGCTGTTTCTTCCCCCCAGGAATGGAAGTAAACAGAGCCACTGCTTTTCACAGATTCAGACTTACCACAGGCTTTCACCCCAAACCACCCGCGTGCACCGACCCCCACCACAGGATGTCCCGCCCTCCAGGTGCCTGCTCTGCCCACTGAGCCTGTGCTTCATCGCTGCCAATCAATCTTCCTGTGCCTCTAACTGACACACCCTGAAATCCTTTTTCTGCCACAGGGGTCAGTGCACCTATTCTGTCAGTGCACCGGGTGAGGTGAGGTCTCCACCTCCTTTTCTGGGGGAACTCTTAGGACACCCTCTGATGACAGCAGCCATTAACTATATTCTTCTAATTCAAAAAGCACTTGTCTGCTTCTGTTATTTCCCTGTTATTAGCAGTCTATTGCTTTTGCTTATGTCTTGTCTGGCAACAGCTGTCTGTCACATCAGTGCACAGCACCCCAAAGTCATTGTTCTGTTTAAGGAATTTTAACTTTGTGTTTGGGCCATTCAGTATACGTTGTCCTTTACTTGTGGGAGCAGCACTGGATTTTTTGCTGAGGAATCATCTCTCCTATATTATATTATTCTGTGTGCTCCTGGTGGACTGATGTCCAGCTACAGGACAGGGTGAAGCATGTTACGGACCTGGACAGCTGGTATTCAGCTTGCCAGCAGCCAGAGCCACAGAGCCCCAGGGAGGTCAGTTTATTTTTTTAGGACTCCAAGTAGTATTAAATGCTGGACCCTTCAGGAAGATGTTTTATGTTCCAACCCAGAGGCCAGCAGGAGGAAGGGAAGCTGCCACTTAGATCTGCTGGTCCCATCACATGGCTCTGTCACTGGATGGGGCCCCAGGAGGTCCCCCAGGGAGGAATAGGTTCTTGACCAGTCACAGCAAAATACTTCAGGACCCAGCAGTGAGAGGTAGAGACAGATTTATTAGCAAGAGTTAAAGAGGTACACACTCAGAAAATGCAGAGCAGGTGGAAAAGGTAGTCCTGTCTACCAAAGGAAATAATGAAAACAATCCTTTTTCATAAGAATCCCCCTTTTATAAAATGTACAAGTGCTTGTTTCACCATTCCTGGGAAACTTGAAGCAAAGGCCACCTGCCCACCCGCCATGAAACTTTGTAAGGAAAGGCTTTCCAGACCACAGAGGTACTTTGCCTAGCAACGATGACCTCATTGAACTAGCCAGTAGGGTTGGAGCCCAAGGCCACACTCCCACCAGTGGAGCCGGTCATAGTGAGGACTGCGTGCTTCCAGGGTAAAATGTGGGGGAAAGCTGGCTTCCTGGGCCTGTCCTTTGCTGGCCTGGGCCTGGCAGTACACACTTCTGCAGAAGTAAAATCTGGCTGCTGAGAAATGTTTCCAATGTCTGGTTTCTTTTGTCCTCTAGTTGACACCAGAAAATTTGTCTCCAATAAGGCAGGCCTTCGGGGGAGAGATCTACTGAGATCTAAGGCTGGGGTTATTTCTGTGGTCTTGGGGGGCCTTGGACAGATGATCTTGGGTACACATCCTTGGAGTCTGCCAGGTCACCCTCCCCTGGGCTGGGTTTGGATGCAGAGTGTTGGCACATGGAGCTGACAGCTATGGGACCCAGTGACTAGTGCCACTCCCCGAGAGTGGAGGTGTGCAGGGCTTCTGAATCTGCCACGCTGGAAGAAACGAAGGTGAAGGACTGGCAATTTGCAGGGTGAACATATCTGTGAGGCCTCCAAGTGATTTTGGAGCCCATTTCCTGCAAGGAGAGGGAAGAAGGAGAGTACGCTGTGACCTTGGGTCACCTTGTTTGTGTCCTTCAAGCTGCATCTTCTGAAAAGTCAAATTTAAAAATTATGAGTTTCCTTGTCTCTTTTCTACCTATCTTCTTCTATCCTATCTCAGCCCCCAAAACAAAACCAGCCCAGTGGATAGAGAAAACTGAATCATGAGGTAGAAAAATAAAAAACAAAATAAAACCAAAACAAAACCAAAAACAATTGATGCCCGGATTTGGGGATGCCTGAAATCCAACGTCTTCCAGAGTGCTTGGTCACTGGACAAAGTAAGCCTTTCTTTCTCCAGCTGTCCATCTGTCTCTTTCCTCTAGAGTGCAGTGTAGGGTCAGAGCCGGTCTGTCTCAGTGACACCTGTCCTCCAAGTCTTCGAAGACCACCACCAGCCTCCTGCTGCTTAAACAGTGGAAGGAGCCCTGGTTTTATTATACGCATGTATATTTATTAAGTCTGAGCTAGATTTTATTTAACACCCATTTTACAGAAGTTTATTTTAAAAGTCTACCAGAGGCATTCTAACATTATTCTTTGTAGCACTATTGTCTAAATAAAGTCAAGCGAGGAATGTCAGTAAACTGAGTAGCTAGTTCAAGTGCAACATGTACAAGAACAAAACCTTACAAGCGTCCCGTGTGTAAACTTACATATATCATCATTTTAACACAATTATAGAAGAGACAAAGCAACTACAAATACTGGGCAAAGACAAAACACAAATAATTATGAGCAAAGGGCAAAGAAAAAGCAGTATTTGAAACCTAAAAATATGTTATGTAAACGAGTTCCAGTCCCGAGTCTATGAAGCAAAACCAAACTCACTGTGTGAATGACAACAGTGTAGACTGAGGTGGGTTTTCTGTCCTTTTCATCTGTAAAGAGCTCTTTAATTGTTCTGAAAGTAAATCTGAAGGCAGCTGACTCCCCTCGGTCCTTCTCCTCCTCTGAGTCCCACTGGCCTGCTCTCCCTGAGCCCACAGGACTCGCTGGAACTTGGTGTCCACAAGGAGTCATGGACCTGCTGCTCCCCGAGTGAGAGGGGCAGGAGTCCCTGCAGCCACGGGAATGAGCTGGAGGAGCAGCTCGGCTGTCCCTGGCCCTGAGTCCTGGTCACCAGGCTCTGAGCCTGGCCCCCTGCCCTTCAGACTTTGATACTGGGGGTCGGGGGCTCCACAGGGTGGCCGCCTTTGCGGTGTGTGGGATTGGGAAGCACAGTTTAATAGAAATATGTGAAAAAGAGACCGTGCCACGGGACATGTCTTAAGTGGATGGGGGACACAGCAGTTAGTGACTGCAGGGTGGTATCAGGGTGTTAGAGAAGCTGCTGAGCACATGGGCCTTTGGACAATAAGCTACGCAGCTCCGAATCAGAACCTGACAGGTGTCCACCAAGTTACTGGCCAGGGAACACTTCGTTTCCGCAGAACAGCGGCCAAGCAAGCGCGGGAGAGGACAGTTTGGGTGACGGTGACATTAAGCCCTTTTCCGTGGGACTTTTCAGGTCCTGTCTCGAGGAGAAAGTGCATTTACTCTCAGATTGGGCAGAATCTCCTGCTCTGGACTTGTGTCCCCCAGGATGGGGCAAGAATGTGACCCTCCCGCCATGCACCCTTGCTACCAATTACGGAAGGAGACGGATTCTCCTCAGATTTGGGAGACACAGCCCGGGTTCCTGACACTGCTCTTGGATCACAGAGGAAAATATAAAACAATTTCAGCCTCAGACTCCCCTGCTTGTCTCCTGCTCTGAAGACTTTCCAGGCTGAAAAGAAAAGCGCCTTTAATAAACCCTATCTGCATATGGCTCTGAAAATCAGCGAATGTGCTTTGGGCGGGAGGGAGCAGAATCAATTAAATGTGGAGAAAATGTATTCATCCAGAGGGAGATTTTGTTTTCATCTCCCCAGAGCGCCTGTTTTCATCATGAAGACAGATTCGAATTAAATTTAGCAATCAGATCAAGGACAATAGCCATGCTGTGGTGCCCGGCTCTCTCCCAGGTGCTGCGGGGCTGTCAGTAGGACCCCAGGTCCTTTTCCACCTTCCTTCCAACGGCAGAGCTGCCCCCGGTGCCCTGCCAGTCAGGGAGGTCACAGCTGCTGGATTCCCGTTACCTGGAAGCAGACCTGGGCCTGCCCAGTGCCCTGCTGCCTGTCAACAGCCGGCTGGGAGGGAGAATCCCCACCCCACCCCACCCCGCCACAAGGGCTGCGTTGGAGTCCTGTGGGTGCTGGGAGCCTCTGACTGAGCCGGGGTGCAGAGAGAAGGTGTGAGGAGAGAGGCGGGGACATGTAGGCACAGTGCAGAGAGCTGTGCTCTTTGCAGGCCCTGACGCCTCGTGGCGGATTCTGGGACCTACCCCACCCCTCAGTAAAACCCGAGACTCCTCGGGGCTGTCCCCCTGGGCTCCGTGTAGGTTTGCTGATCTCGCAGAATGGAGCCAGAAGCCTGCCGTTGCCCTGGATTCGGCCTTGGGGTGACTCTGGTCTTTGCTACAGGGCAGGTGGGTGTCCAGGGGCGTCTTGGAGAATGCTGACTCGATTTCCTTGGATTCATACCCAGAAACGGGATGCTGGAGGCACAGGCTGGAGCTGGCTTTCGTTTAGGTTGGATCCCCAATACTGAACATTGTGATGAGTTTTATACGGTTTAAACACAATGCCCATTCTCCAGATTTCATGATATTATTAGCAATGAGAGGGGAAATTTCGTTTGTTTGTAGCCATTGCATCGCCAAACTTTTTTGATAATTATAACTTAGGTAGGCATTAAAGTTTGCTTCTTATTTATATGTAATAGTACGTGGGTTTTATGCTTTAAGACCTATACTTATTTGTGTCTTATTTTTTTCTAGCAGAATTGATAGTGTTTTAAGTTTGCTTTTTAACTAATCATTAACACTGAAGTAAAAGAAAAACATAGTCCGTGAATCATGGCATAATATGTTTAATAGAATTAACTCACAGCCATGGCCTGCTCTGTCCCATAGTGAATGAATTCTAGCAACGTTATTCGCTGTTTAGGAGCCATGCTCTTGTGGGGTCCACGCCGGGTGGTGAGGGGCACCTCCACTGTTCAGTGAGAGATGGGGACCCTGTCGCCCAGTCTTGGACCCTCAAACCCCTTGAGGAAGAGGTGCCACCTGAGAATGGAGCCATCAGTGGTTCCTAGGATCTCAAGACATGGGCATGTCCAGGCCTGAGTACAGACTGGGCCTTTGCGGCTTAAACCCTCCTGTCCTCTAAGGCCTCCTGCATCTGGGGCCCAGACGTGAGCAGTCATGATTTTATTCTATTCATATTCACACGACACATGCCTCCCAGCCACTGCGTGAGGGTCAGACATCCTGGGAGCCTCTGCTGGCCCCAAGCTCTGCCCCTGAAAGACACAGCGAGGAAGCAGCAGAAAGGAGGAGCGTGTCCTACGCCGGCGAGAGGAGTGGACAGTGGTCAGTGAGAGCCCCGATCCACAGGAAACGGAAGCAGCACGCTAAGGGCACATCTGCACACTGGGTTTATGGAGTGGCCCTCCTGGCGCAGGAGGCCGGGCCTGGGGACAGTCACTGTGATGGCGAAGAGCCGTGCAGGGGTTCCCTAGTGTCCCTGTGAGCTGCAGCACCCCTGGTTCAGAACATAACCCAGATTAGACAGAAAGAAGACACCTTGGTCTGGCTGTGCCTCTGTTTCCTCAGTCAGGGGGGCGTGGGACTCCCGGGGAAGAAGCAGGTGGAGCAGGTAGAGCCTCTGAGCCATCCCGGCCAGGGTGCGGGCATGGGAGGGAGCGAAGGCCACATCTAGAGTCACCACCTGGGAACAGCACAGGTAGCAGCATGACAGTGCTGGGGACAGGTAGGAGAGGACAGAGCTGCACATGGAAGGATTCTCCACCCACACTTCAAGGCTGGAGTCCGTGCAGAGCTGGACACAAACATAAATGTCACAGGACACTAGTCCTCTTGTAACTATGTGGGGACATTGATGGGGGTGTGATGCTTCTCAGCTAGAAAGGCCATGGTCCTTAGCTCTTCCCCAATTAACAACAAATCGCAAAAATGAGCAATAAATTGAAAAGCAAGCAAAAAAAATACACAAAATAGAAACAAAAATAGCTACCACCTGGCATAAAGCCTGTAAGAGATGCACAGAACCTGCACCAATGAACCTGTAAAACTGAACTGATGGTGGTAAAAGAATATCCCAGTCAACAGCAAGACACGCCCCAGCCTTGGGTGGTCAGTACGGGAAAGATGTAAATCCTACATAAACTGTCTCACAAAATAAAAGCTATGGCTAGAAACTTCCAAACAGGGGAGAAGCTCAAGAAGATTTTTAGAAAGATTATTGTTAGGAAGAGGTTCTCTGTTTAACCCCCAAACTACTTACATATTATCAATAATTATGTAAAACTATTTGAAGCTAATGGTAAGACAGAGAAACCAGTCAACACCCGGAATAAAATGTCCAGAAACAAACCCAGAATTCATTAGTATTTTATTAGAACTTCGAGTGTGATTAATGTGCCACTTCCAGGGAATAATAAATTAAACACTTGTGTACACTGTTATAGATGAAGAAAAGCTGATTTACAAGCTATTGGAATTCACTTTAAAACATGGCAAATCCTAGGCCTCCTCTACAGGACGATGCAAATTTGTTGACTGAAGGTCACCGCGCAGAGATAAACCATGGCAGCGTAGCTTCATGGCTACAAGGCTCGGCGCCCGGATGTACAAGAGCTGCGCCCTGTTCTGCTGTGACTCGCTTCATCCCTGTGCACTGCCACCCTCCACAGAGGGACAGACGTCATCTCACTGAAATGAGGGTTTCCTCGGTCAGCAAGGGGTCCAGGGATGCTGCAGGGGTCCCCTCCTGCAGGGCTGGCAGGTCCCTCACGATGGGGCATCAGTTCCAGGCCCTTGATGTTGCCGTCTTCTCTCCAGTCTCCTTTGGGCACAGCTGGGCCCTGGTGGGCAGGACATCGCTCCGGGTGCCTCCTGCTTCGTGGGTGCAGAGCGCTGCTCCACGCTGGGAAGGGCTGTTAGCGGTGTCAGATCCATCACGGTAAATGGACTGCAGAGGGGTCTCTGCTCCTGGGCTGGGCAGAGCTGGGCATGAAAAGGCAGTGCACCTGGCATCCCCTGGTCCTTTGGGAATGCAGCACAGAAGCCCCTTTGCATTCCATCACCTGCAGGCCCGGGCTCCTGGGTCCCACCCAGCTGCTCTGCAGCAGTCAGGAAGCAGGAAATGGCTTTGCCCAGAGGTTCTTTCATTTTCCAATTCCCACCTCATCTTTTCTGAGACAACAAGGACCTCCTGGGGTGGCTCCAATGAGAGAAAAGCCACCTGATCTGCTAGAAAGAGAAACCACTAGGAAGAAATGGGAACATGTAACCTCCTGTATCAAGGTGCAACCCCTTTTTAATAAACACACAATCTGGTATCTAGAAGGAAAGACTTTTTATCTTAAAAAATAATAAGCCATAAAAGGAAGTTACATAAATGACTGCATAATGGTATAAAACTTTTACTTATTAAAATGAATTATAAGTAAACTAGATGGCAAACAAAAACTGGGGAAGTATTTACAGTAAGAAGACACAGCATTTGCATCTTTAATACACAAGGAACATTTTTAAATCGCCCGATGCGAATGCAAACAATTTAATAAAATAGGAGGTCATGAATAGACAAGAAGGAAATGAAAGTCATATTATAGGAAATACATATTTGGGAAAAATAGTCAATGCTAAAACAAAATCAATGCTGAACAACACCTGAAGATGTACATTGTACCCTTCAGACAATTTTGTTTGTCTGCCTGTTTTGGTACCAGGGATCAAACTCATGACCTCATGCTTACGAGGCAAGTGCTTGAGCCACTGAGCTAAGTTCCCAGCCAAACAGATAATTTTTAGACTTACTTCCTTTGTTGGTAAATTATGCTGAAACAGGCACTTCCACAGTGTAAATATTTTAATTAACAGCACGAATTCAAGCCTAATAGTGAATAGTAAGCTCTGCTCTAATTTCACTCCTTAGTAAGCAGAGATTAAGTTACAATAAAAGCTTCTAAGTGAAATGAAAGTTCTCATGTTCAGAAAATATTAGTCAGCAATGGAATGTGGCTGGGTAGAAAAAATGAGAGAGGTAAGAAAATGAGACAGAAAAGTGAGACATAGAGAAATGGGGTACACAGATGAGCCGAAGGTTACCCCAAAGCTGACATTATGCTATCCAATAACTCTGCCATTGGAATGGAATTAGTGGAGAAACCAATGTCTTCTAAACCCCACTGAAACCAGCCATGGAGATGCTGATGACTATATATGAGAATTGAAATGGGTAATTCTACACATTGTGATGGTGCTGATGGTGGTGACGGTGATGGTGGTGATGGTGGTGATAATGGTGATGGCGGTGATGGTGATGATGGTGATGGTGGTGATGTTGATGGTGGTGATGGTGATGGTGCTGATGGTGGTGATGGTGATGGTGGTGGTGATGGTGATGGTGGTGATGGTTGTGATGGTGGTGGTGGTGGTGATGGTGGTGGTGGTGGTGATGGTGATGGTGGTGATGGT
>PVLA01016620.1:0-20123 GCA_004027455.1 Hydrochoerus hydrochaeris
GAAGGTTCAAAAGAGAATCCCAGAAAATGATGAACCAAGAAACCAGGACCAGGAGACCACAGAGTCAGGGATTCATGATGATCATGTATTTCAGGGGGTGACAAATGGCTACAAAGTGGTCATACTCCATCACAGTCAGGAGGAAATTATCCATTCTTGCAAAAATCATGAAAAAATATACCTGAGTGAGGCAGTCCACATAGGAAATGCCTTTGTTCTGTGCCTGAATATTCAGGAGCATCTGAGAGACAATAGTGGAGGTGAAACAGGTGTCCATGAAGGACAGGTTGCAGAGAAAGAAATACATGGGAGTGTGGAGGGGGGAGTCAGAGCTGATGGCCAGGATGATGAGCAGATTTCTGACTATCATGAACAGGTACATGGAGAGGAACAGTCCAAAGAGAAAGGGCTGAAGTTTAGTATCCTCTGAGAAGCCCAGGAGCAGGAATTGTGCTGTACATGAGTTGTTTTCTCTTTCTATGTGTCTGATTTAACTTGGGGAGTAGAAGACAAAAGCAATGTTTAAAAGAACACTTGTGCGATTATTGAACAGATCTGTTTGCACTCTTACTGCTTTAGTGTCCACTTTGTGTGCTTTAATCCTGTAACTTGCATAACTATTTCTAAAAAAACAATATGTAATGTATCAACTAGTGATTTCTTACTGTTTATATTCGTTTCTTAAAATTCTGTAATATTTCTACCTTTTTCCTGTTTTTTTTTCTCTTTAAAAAAAAAAGAACACTAAACTGGTAACTTGTGTATTTATCACTGCACTCCATCACCTTTGGATGGATAGTTTTTATTTTTCTAGTTAGTTAATAGACCTAACAAATTTCCTCTGTTATGAGTGATCAAAATAACAAATACAGCTCATATTTTTGATTTCCCTGTATGTCTACATATGAATGGCTCTTTAATCATGGATTCTCAAATAAGTGTTTTTTCTGCTATGACACTTCCTAGTGATGTAGCAGTTTGCTATTAGCTCCCTTTCTTTCTCCCTAAAAACGTGGCTACTGCTACCACCTCATCTGTGAAATTTAAAAATGCTCCTGTACAAGCACAGATTACCACATTTTACCACCATGTAGCATTTCTGGTCTATGAAGATCCTTAATGTGTCCTAAATCAGAGGCTGCTCAATGAATTCTCCCTAAAAGATGAAGACATATGTGGACTAGCTAGATGGGAGGGAAAAAACTATGCTGATATTAAAGTCAAATGTAAGACTTGTGTGAGAGTGTGTTCTCATGCATGCATACTTTTGAGAGAGGATACTTTTTGTCAAAATCATGAGTTCATTACTAACACAAGTTGGCTGGAAAGGTGCGTTAATTGAAAGTACTCCAGGTGCACATATCAAAGAATTTAAAAATATTAAAAGGTAAATTTAAGCACCGAAAATACATATGTATAATTTTCATGGTAGAACAGGATTGATATTGTTATTGCCTACAGCATGAAAATTATCAGAGACAGAAAAACAGCATTAAGTAACAACTTATTGCAGGGTGTTGAATGTCATAATCTGTAAAATAGGAAAATTCTGAATAAGAAAGGAAGGAAAAGTCATTGTAATGAGAGAAATTAAGGAAAAAAGAAACATTACAGACAGAACAGAATGTGTAGTTTCACTGTCAAATAAGAGTTTAGTGTAAGAGGGAATCTGAGAAGCCAGCGTGGTGCAGAGCAGAGGATGTGGGTCAGGACCAATAGAGCTTCATTTTCTCGTAAGTCCTTATCACATTGGTGAATTAATATTTATTTTTAGGACTGATGTGCTCATTTTACATCATATGTTTTTCCAGGATTTACATGGTGCCAGTCATATTATAGACACTGAGGCAAAGAAATGTTTAATTGTAAGCTCACTACTGAGACAAAAAGATAAGTATATTATAAACAATATTCCAGCTTTTCACATTTTGAACATAGATGACATGCACAGTAAAATTAAATAAAATGCATTTATGCATCTGACAGCTGGAATGTGGAGTAACAGTAAAATACTTGCCTGGCAAGTTCTTGGTTCCATTTCTGGCACCACAAACAATAAATAAAAATGCATAAAATATGTAATTCCAGTTAGAGAAATGGAAAACAGTTTAACATAATGAAATTTGCAAATTGAATCATTGTAGGTATGCTTACCTTCAGACTATACCAATATGGTATTTTCCATTCTCATTCTGTAGTGAAAATGACAAAAACTACATTGCCTTCTCATTCTTCCACTTTTCTTCTGGGGACACACTTCTCTCACATGGTTGCCAAGGAAGTCCTATGATACAAAATAAACACATCTGTCCCCAGAAAACCCACTTGAGTTTTCTTGGTGACTGAATGAGAGAGTTATAGGTGAGAGGCAAGTGGGATGTTTTTAGATTGTCTACTGTGGTAAGGATTGAATTCTCAGAGCTCTTTGTTTCTGCTCTCCAAATGATTGCAGTCTCTCGAGGTACAAAGAGTACAACAGGGTGGAAAACTTCAGTAAATTATGTTTCACTGTTGCAAATAAAGAGAAATGAAGTCATGTTCTCCAAGGAAAAACACATTTTTTTCTTTTCTTTGATCTAAGTCATATGGTTTCTCCTGAAGAAATTTTACAACTAATATTTTTTATGTTGTGCCTCCCTTTGGAATGTTTACTATTTTTATCTTTTTATTTACACAATATTATGGAAAGTAATTCTTCTTTTAAAATTTTAAAATTTTTAATTCTTTTATATACATTTTAAAATTTACAGTTAAAATTGTAAAGTGTATATATATGTATATATATACATGTTTATATATGTGTGTTTATATGTGTATATACATTTATATATACATATATATGTAGCTACTATATCTCACATTCTTTTGTTTTAGGTAAGAATTTACTACATCCATCAGAATCCTTTAAGAGTACAATATATCATCCTTGACTGTCATTTTATTCAACATGCTATTAAACACTTCTCTTAAATTTCTTCATTCTCTTTTTTATTTTATTTAAAGAGGGGGGAAGCAAAACAGAAAAAAGGGCAGAAACAATACAGAATTTCAAAAACAATAGACAGTAAGAAATCACTATTTGATACATTACATATTGTCTTCTTGGATATAGTTGTTCCAGTTACAAAATTAAAGCATACAAGGTGGACATTCAAACAGTGAGGCTGCAAACAGTTCTATTCACCAATCCAACAAAAACTTAGTAACATGGTTATCAATCCTACACACTTAAGGTTACATACAGTTATCACTTTTAGAGCACTTTCTTTTCCTCCTCTTGCTTTTTTTAAAAATTGTTTTATTTAAAGAAAAAATTTTGAAACAGAAAGAGGGTAGAAACAATACAAAATCTCAAAAACTAAACAAAACAAAACAAAAAACAAAAATAGTAACCAGTAAGAAATCACTAGTTGATAATTATATACTTTTCTCTTAGATGCAGTTGTTCAAGTTACAAAACTAAAGTCCACAAAGTGGACATCCAAACAGTGAGACTAGAGTCAGTTTTGCTCATCCATCCAACTAAAACTTTAGCAACTTGGTTATTAATTCCACGTACTCAAACTTACATGCAGTTATATCCTTTACAATATTCTCTTTTCCTTTTTTTCCTTTACAATAACTATAATCCATTCTTGTAAACTACTTAGAAGTTCTACTCATGTATAAGTCTCTACACATATACCTAGCCTTTCTGTATTAGAGGGAGAAACAAATCAAAACAAGTCAGCAATACAAATTCCTAGAGAAACACAAAATGAAAAGAACTTACAAAAACACAACATTAGGTGATCTACAGTAGTCACTATGGTGTCTCTAGTTATTTTCAATAAAATTGTCTATCATCAAATATAATATAAACTTAGCATTGCTTTACATTATTAATAAAATCTAAACATTGGAGACATTATAGGACTTCAAAGGCAGTTAACAATCAAACCAGAATGGGTATCCTACTGAATCCTGTCATCTTCACAGTAGTTGCTCCTACTCTCAGACTCGACACTCTCAAGCATACCAGAGTCAAATAAAATTAGTCAAGATAAGACAGTGATATAAACAATCTCCGTTTTATCTCTGCCATGCTATTTTTCTGTTGTTATTTGTTTACTTTTCTCCTTGACTCCACTATCTGCCCCTTTCTTTGAGGCCTTTCTGCCATTATTCCTGGAACCCTGGTTGTTTTCTTCTCTCTCTCTAGAATGTCCTTCAGTAATCTTTGCAGGATTGGATTGGTGGTCACAAACTCCCCAAGTTCCTCTTTGTTGTGGAAATATCTTGTCTCTGCATTAATTTTGAGAAACAGTTTTGCAGGGTACATCATTCTGGGTTGGAGGTTATTTTCTTTCAGAGCTTGGAATATTTCGCTCCAAGCTCTTCTTGATTTGATGGTTTGCATTGAGAAGTCCACTGTGATTTTGATGAGTTTTCCTTTACAGGTAATCTGTTTCTTTCTCTGACCACTTTTAATATTCCATTCTTGTGATGGATTTCTGGGATCCTGATTATTATATGTCTGGGTGTAGATCTGTTTGGGTTGTAGCTGGCTGGAGTTCTATATGCCTCATTTATCTGAACTTCATTTCTGTTACCTATGTTTGGGAAGTTTTCCTTAATTATTTCTGTGAATAGACTTTTTATTTAATTTGTATTTGTTGCTGCATCTTCATTCACATATTTTATTCTTAGGTTATAAATCCTCTTGTCATCTTTTAGCCTTTGTATTGTTGCTTCCTGGTTCCTTGTTATTTTTAAGAGATCCTTCCTTTCATGATCATACTTTGCAAATCTATCTTCAAGTTTTGAAAGTTTGTCTTTAGTTTCTGTTAAAAGGTTTTGCCAGGTTTCAATGGAGTTTTTAATTTCCTGGTATTCTCTTTGGATCTGTTTCCTATATTCTAGGTTTTGTTTATATTCTTCATCAAAGGCTTCTCTCCTTTCTCTGGGTTCCTCTATTCTTTCATTTGTGTCTACTTGAGGATTACCCAGGACTTCTTTTATTAATCTTCTTATATCTTGCTTCACCTGAGTTAGAATTTCAGATTTAAATTTGATGATGAGGTCACAGATGTATTTCTTTATTTTCCGATGTGGCTGTCTCTGACATTACAGGTTTGCTGCTCTCAACCTCCTCTGCATTTACCTCTGTTGAACTCACTTTCCCTGTTTCTGCAGTTGGGGACCTTTTGCTCTTTCTCTGTCTTGTCATGTTTTTGGCCCCCTTCAGACAGGTGGTTGGTGGAGGTCTCTGGGCCTTTCATTTTGCTTATAGTTTTTTGCAGCACACTTGCTAGGGAAGTACCACCCCTCAGTCTGCAGCAGATCTGTGAATTGCAGGCTGAGAGCTGGCTCCTCCCCCTATACCAGTCAACCAGTTTATGCTTCAACAGAATTGTGTGTTCCCTGGGGATGCCACTGGCCCAGGAAAGCCTCGCCACTGGCCTAGGAGAGCCTCATCCCTGGCTATTGGGTTTCAACCAGGGGTGTGGCCCAGCCCGAGCAGATCCCACCAATCTGCTTTGGATTAGGAGTCATCAGCAAATGCTGCCTAGGGCCCCAATTCAAGCCGGCCCTGCCCAACTCCAAAATGTCACCCAGCCAGTCCTCCCTGTTTGGGGATTCCAGTTCCCGTCACTCACCAAAGTTCCCGCAGCTCGACTGGCTCTTTCCACTCCCCGTTTCAGGGCCTCCCCCACCCGAGGGTCTGGAGCTCACCAACCCCCGCTCTCGGCAGGACTGCAATCTCAGCTCGATCGTGAATCATCTGAATTTAAGACATGCCAGTATGGCGATTGGGGCTTGCCCAGTTCCAGCCCTCTGTCCATGCTTCTTTTTCTTCTTTCTTTTTTTTTTTTCTTTTTCTTTTTCCTCAGTTTCTTCCTGGGTCATGAGAATTCCTCTCCTTTTGTTTGGCTTTCTCCATGTTGCCAGATTCCAGCATTTGGGTTGTTTTTATTTTTTTCTTTCCTCAGAGAAGCTCTCTTACAGTGCTGCCACTCAGTTGGCCATCTTGCAATCCCCAAATTTCTTCATTCTTTCTGAAAAAAGTTCTTCAATAGTTCATCAATAGTTCTTCAATGACTCCCCAAGCCAATATTAGCTATCAATTGGTTTTTTCTTTCTTTTAGATCATTTTAAAGATTCCATATATGTGTCAAGTCCTACAGTACTTAGGATATTGTGTCTAGCAGATTTTATTTAATATAATGTCCCCCAGGTTCATCCCTGTTGTATTGGATGATGATGTTTCCTTCTTATACAGAGACACACACATACACACCTTGCCTGCTTTATCCATTCATCTCTTGAGGATCACTTAAATTGATTGCAAATTTTGGCAATGGTGAATAGCAATACACCAAATATGGCATTGTAGATATCTTTTTAAAATACTGATATTTTTCCTTTTGATACACACTGAACCTTTCATTTGCTAGTGGTAACTGTAGTTTAATTTTTTGATGTACCTTCATACTGTTTTACACAATGGCATATTTTTGCACTCATTTATTTCTTTTAAAAAATTTTATTTAAAGAGAAAAAAAGCAAAACAGAAAAAGGGTATAAATAATACAGAATTTAAAAAAAACAGTAAGAAATCACTAGTGGATAAATTACATATTGTCCTCTTAGAAATAGTTGTTCAAGTTACAAAATGAAAACATACAAAGTGGGCATTCAACAGTGGGACTGCAAACATTTCTATTCAATGATCCAATAAAAACTTAGTATTATGGTTATCAATCCTACACTCTTAAACAGACATGTGGTTATATCCTTTAGAGCACTTTCTTTTCATCTCTTTTTTTAAAATAGTAATTACACATTTTGGTTTTTATTACTTCTACAGTTCTTATTACTTTTTACACTAAAGACACAATGTGATATTTATAAATATGATTCTTATTTATTTCATTTGTGAGGATAGTCTTCAGTTGCCTCCCTTCGCTAATAAAGGGATGAAGATCATACTTTTTACAGCTGAGTAATATTCCATTGTATAACATATCACATCTTTTTTATCCACTCTGTAGTTGATGGGCATCTTGGTTATTTCTGAGATTTAACTATTACAAATTGTGCTGCTATAAACATGGGTGCACATGTATCACTGTCATATGACATTTCAGATTTTCTGGGAAAACACACAAGAGGGAAATAGCTGGTTGAATGAAACTTCCAATCTTAGTCTCCTGAGAAATCTGCATACTGATTCCATAGTGACTGCACCATGTTGCATTCCCACAAACAGTAGAGCAATGTTCCTTTTTCCCCCTGTGGCCTCACCAATATTTGTTATCAGTTAATTTCTTGATGGCTGCTATTCTTTCTGGAGTGAGATGAAATATCAATGCTGTTTTAATTTGCATTTCTTGAATAACCAGTGATGATGAACATTTCTTCATTCATTTATTTGCCATTTGTATGTATTCATCTGAGAACTGTAAGTTCATCTCTGATGCCCATTTTTGGAGAGGGTCTTTGAATTTGAGGGCTTGATGTTTTTCAATTTTTTTATATGTTCTGGATATAAGTCCTTTGTCTGAGGGGTTGTTGCCTAAAATTCTTTCCCATTCTGTGTGTTTTCTTTTCACTCTGTTGGTGATTTCCTTTGAAGTGCAAAAACTTTTCAATAAATGAGATCCCAGTTGTTGGTTCTCTGAAGTGTTTCCCATGCAGTTTGCATTTTGTTCATGAATTCTTTGCCTACTATGTCTCCAAGACTTCTACCTACCTTGTCTTCCAGTAGATTTAGTGTTTCTGTTTTAATATTTAGGTCTTTGATCCATTTAAACTTTAGTTTTGTGCATGGTGATAGGCAGTGATCAATCTTCCGTATGTGGAGAACCAATTTTTCCAACACCATTTATTAAAGAGGCTATTCTTCCAGTGAACATGGTTAGCCTCTTTGTCAAATATCAGGTGACTGAGTGTCTTTGTAGTTGTGCTTGCATCTTCTAATCTGTTCAATAAATACTAAGGTCTATTTATTAGGCAGTACCATGCTGATTTTATCACTTTGGCTTTGTAGTTTAATTTCAAGTCAGGAATTGAGATGCCTTCTGCCTTGCCTTTGTTGCCCAGAATTGCCTTTACTATTCTAGGTTTCTTCTATTTCCAAATGAATTTTATGAGTGCTTTCCCTAGATCTGTGAGGTATGTTAATGGTATTTTGATTGGGATTGCATTAAATCTGTATAACAGTTTTGGAAGTATAGCCATTTTCACAATGTTGGTTCTTCCTAGACAAGAACAAGGAATATCCTTCCTTTTTCCAATATCCTCTTCAATTTTCTTTATTTTTTTTTTGCATAGCATAATTTTCAGTATATAGGTATTTTACAATCTTTGGTTGGTTCCTAACTATTCCATTGCTTTAGATGCTATTGTGAATGGCAATATTTCCATAATTTCCCTCTCAGTGAGTTTTTTATTTGTTCACAGGAATGCTACTAATTTGGAGCATTGAATTTTCATCTAGCTACACTGCTAAATTTGTTTATTACCTCTAGTAATCTTTTAATGTTGTTTTTGGGGTCTTCTATATAAAGGACAATGTCATCTGCAAATAGTGATAATTTAACTTCTTCCTTTCCTATCTTTATTCCTTTTATTTCTCTCTCTTGTCTGATTTTTCCGTCTAGTATTTCCAGAACTATTTTGAATAGGGGTGGTGATAGTGTACATCCTTGTCTTGTTCCTGATTTTAAAGTGAAAGCTTTCAGTTTATCGTCTATTTAGCATAATGTTGACTGTTGGTTTGTCATAGATGGCCTTTCTAAGACAGAGGTAGGTACTGTGTATTCCAAGTTTCTGAAGGGTTTTTATCATGAACATGTGTTGAACTTTATCAAAAGCTTTTGCTGCATCTATGGATGTGATCATGTGGTTTTGTTTTTGGCTCTGTTGATAGGGCTTATTACATTTATTGATTTGCCCATGTTAAAGCATCCCTGCATTCCTGGAATGAATCCCACTTGGTCGTGATATATAATCTTCATGGTGATTTGTTGCTTTCTATTTGCCAGTATTTTATTAAGAATCTTTGCACCAGTGTTCATTAGTGAGATTTGCCTATAGGTCTCCTTTTTTTGGTTGGGTTTTATCTGGTTTTTGTATCAGAATGATGCTAGCCTCCAGGAATGATTTAGGAAGGACTGCTTCCTTTTCAAATTCATTGAAGAGTTTAAGGAGTATTGGCATCAAGTCTTCTTTTAATTTCTTGTTGAATTCACCTGTGAATCCATCAGGACCTGGGCTTTTCTTTGTTGATAAGTTTTTCATTATGTTTCCAATTTAAATAACTGATATTGGGTTATTCAAAATTGCTATATCTTCTTGGTTGAGCTTTGGTAGTTCATATGTTTCTAGAAATCTGTCCATTTCCTCTGTGCTTTCCACTCCATGTAAGTAGAGATTTTCAAAGGAGTTATTCATGATCTTTTGAATTTCCATGGAATCTGTAGTAATTTCCCTCTTTGCAGTCCTTCTTGTGTGAATTTGGGTTTTTTCTTTCTTTTTCTTGATAAAGTTAGCTAGGAGTTAGTCAATTTTGTTTATTCTCTCAAGAAATCAGCTTTGTGATTCATTAATTCTTTGTATTGCTTCTTTATTTTCAATTACAGTGATTTGTTCTCTAATCTTTATGATTTCCTCTCTTCTATGAGCTTTGGGTTTAACTTGGTCTTCTTTTTCTAGAAGCTTGAGATGAAGCATTAGTTTGTTTATTTTTGCTTGTTCTGTTTTCTTGATATGACAATTTACTGTTATATATTTCCCTCATAAGATCACTTTCATTACATTCAACCCTGTACAGTATGTTGTTTTTTGCATTTTCAATGAATTGTAGATATTGATTTATTTCTTCTTTAATTTAATCTGTAGACCACGGGTTGTTCAGGAGGTTGTTTTTTAAGTTCCATGTATGTATGCAGGTTTTGGAATTTCTTTTGCCATTAATTCCCAAGTTCAATGTCCTATAGTCAGATATTATGCATGGGATAATTTCAATTTCTTTGCATTTGCTTAAGAATGTTTTATGGAATAATGTATGGTCTATTTTGTTTAATGTTCCATGCACAGCTGAAAAGAATGTGTATTCTTTTCATCTGGGTGGTTGGGTGGAACACTATGTAAACATCTATTAAGTGCAATTGCTCACAAGTATGATTTAGCTCTGTTATTTCTTTGCTGACATTGTCTAGTTGATCTATCTCTTTGCAACAATGGTGTGTTATGGTCCATTGTTATAATTGTGTTCTTGTGTATTTGGATTTTCATGTCCATTAGTATTTGTTTTATATATTTGGGTGCTCCTGTATTTGGTGCATATATATTTATAATTGTTAGTTTTTCCTCTTGAAGTTTTCCACTAATGAGTATGTAGTGACCTTCTTTATCTCTTTTAATCATTTTAGGTTTGAAGTTCACATTGTCTGCAAATAGAATAGCTACCCCTGCTTTTTTCTGGGTTCCTGTTGCATGGAATACTGTTTTCCATCCTTTGACTTTTAATCTATGAGATTCCTTTTGGGTCAGACGTGTTTCTTGTATACAGCATGTTGTGGGATCCTGTTTCTTGATCCATTCTGTCAATCTATTTCTTTTTATAGGTGAATTGAGGCCATTTACATTTACAGATATTACTGATATGTACTGGCTCGACTTTGTCATGTTATGTTTCAGTTGTTTACTTTCTGCTTTTCCCCCCTTTTTTAATTGCTTGTCTACCTTGTGGTTTCTTTCTGTTGTTGTTCTTGAGATTGTGGTCATTTTTATTTCTGTCTAGTATGTCTTTCAATACTCTTTCTAGGTTTGGTTTGGTGGACATGAATTTCTTCAGTTGTTCTTTGTCATGGGATTATCTTGTTTCTCCATTAAATTTGAAAGAAAGTTTTTCTGGGTACATCAGTCTAGTTTGAAAGCTGCTTTCTTTCAGGACTTGAAACTCCTCATTCCAGGCTCATCTTGACTTTAGGGTTTGTGCTGAAAAATCTAATGGGCTTTCCTTGATAGGTGAGTGGTGTCTTTTCTCTAACCACTTTTATTATTCTGTTTTTATGTTGCATGTATGGGATCTTAATTATTATATGTCTGGTTGGAGATTTTTGTTGGATGTGATTGTTTGGCATTCTATATGTCTCACTTATCTGCATATCAGATTTTTTCCCCACATTTGAGAAATTTTCTGCTACTGCTTCTGTGAATATTTTATTTATGTGATTTGCATTAATTCCTGCAACTTCACTGATGCCTGTAAATCTTATATATTTTTTCTCTTGGCATCATGTTGAAGCTGCTGGATTGTCATTTCATGCCACTTTGTTATTTTTAAAAGTCCTATCTTTTCATGATCACTAATTGCGATCCTATTCTCAAGGTCTGAAATCCTATCCTCATCTTCATTTAAACAGTTTTGCCAGTTTTCAATAGAATTTTTTGTTCCTTGGATGTATCTTTCAGTTTGTTTCCTGAATTTTGCTTGTTTTCTATATTGTTCATTTAAGATTTCAATCAGTTTCCTGTGCTCCTATACTTTTTAAAATCTATTTCTTCTTTGGCTGCACTGAGCAACTCCTTTACTAAGGTGGCTATTTCAGTCTTTACATGAGAGATTCCTTTCAATTTGATTTCCTCTATAGCCTCATGGAGTTTTTTTATTTTACTTGCTATCTTTTCAGAGATTTTCTGCATTCTACTTTTGAAGTTCTCTATTTCATTGTCTCCTGTACTTGCTTCTGGTGGACTAGATGTTTGAGACTGCATTTTGCTTTTTCCTTTTGCCATTTTCCCCTTTTGGGTTAATATTTGGTCCTTCATTCCCACTAGTGTCAACTGTTGGTAGTGTGTATCTTGGGGTCATAGTGTAAGGTTGATGTTTATTCAGTTGCTGGGTCCCAAAATGAAGAGGTGGTCCAGTCACCTAAATTTCCCCTGCAGCACCTGCTGGGTGAGTCCTACATTCTTCCCAGGCTGCCAAGCCTATTAGTATTGATGTAGGTCAACATTTAGTTTCTGCTGTTACTTTATCTTCAGGTTATTCCAGGTCATCAGATCTCCCTGTTTATAGTGTTTGTGTTGGTTGAGGCCCTACTGTGTCCCTATTGTGTGCCTCTGTGTCTCATAAGCCCTTTTGATTTTCTCCAAGTTGGGAGAGTCCTTATTGGCACACTCCTCACCCAGCCTGATGTTTTCTGTGTGCAGGAAAGAGTCATCCACACTCTTGCCAGACTCACCAAGATCTTACAATTAGTTGGAGGGAGCTGAGATCATGTAGTATAGGAGGTCTATTTATGTTTCTTGCTTATAACACTTAATATTATGGTCTCCATATTCATCTCCAGTGTGACTAACTTATGGCCATGTGTTATTTATTTGTCCTTTAAAACAAAATATATCAATGCATGAGTTTTTTCTAAACTAATATCTAAGTATTCAGGTTTAATTGCAGTGTTGACACTTTGCAATAAATAATTGTTTTGCGTTCCAGTTTGAGCACTTTTCTCCAGAAGGTTTGCCATCACTGAATGCTGTTTTTAAAGAAGATTTCCTTAATTCTTCCTGAATACTATTTCGCTGTGGATATGCAGTGTTTTCTCTGACTACTTATTTATCTATAGATGAAATCTTATGTTGTTTTCCCATTTTCACTATTGTGAAATTTTGTACATTAAACATGGGAATGCTGACTTTTTCATGTTAGTTTTACGTTCTTTGGAAATATCTCTACTAGTGGAATCAGTCCCTGATATGATAGCTTTACTTTTAACTTTTAGAGGAACTTTATACTAATATGCAATTGTTGCACTAACATGCTTTCACATATTGTATGCAAAGATTTCCTTTGATCCACCTCTTCATCTACAATCTTCTTTTGTCTTTTGGTAGCAACAATGTGGCCTATTGGTTTTAATTTACATTACTCTGACAATTATCAATATTCACAATTTTTATTTTACATGTGGAAATTTTGTCTCTAAATCTGTGTAATGGTTCATTTGCTAGTTTTGAAAATTAGGTTGTTTTCTAGCAATCAAGTTGTTTTAGTTCCATATATATTTTGATGTTAACTAGTTATGCAATGTACACTTTTCCACGATTGCATTTTTTTTAGGTTATCTCCTAGTCCACTAAGCTATACACTGTTGTGCTGAAGCTTTTGACTGGAAGCCCATTGATCTTTTTCACTTTTGTTGCTACTGCTTCTGAAGTCATACTCAAAATTTTTCTGTACAAATTAATGCCATGGAACCTTTACTGTGTTTTTTCCCCTAGTCAGTTCATGCTTTTAAGTATTACATTAAATATTATTCCTTTTTTCATTTTGCATAAAATATGGAAAAATGTGTGCAAAATGGAGTGGCAACATCATAAAGATGTGTAATGAACTAAAATCAATTTTACCACTGCAATTCCTAACCAGAAAACTATACAGTAAGTAAAATAAAATGCATGCACTGGAAAACATGTTGGATGAAATAAGTCAGACACACAAATACCACATGGCATCTCTCATTTGAGTGGGGAAAAGTACAAACACAGAAATCAAAAGAGCATGGGCAGAAGAGGGCAACAAGATGGATCAATGGATTGCAAATAGGATGGGATCCAAAAGACTAAGGGAAGAGGTAAAGGGAACCTGAAGAAAAAATAAATAAAATAAGTATGTGGCATACACAAGAAACTAATAACCTCAATGATTGTAAATATATGCCATAAAATCAGCTAATATTAATAACATCAATAACACTGAAATGGGGAAAGGGGGACTAAAGGAAGGAAGGAGATAAGGAAGAGAATTTTTTAAAAAGCAAGTAAGTTGTATTAGATATATATACATGTTCTCCAGGAGGACTGTAAAGAATGTAATTAAAATCTGCTGAAAATGTGTACTAATAAAAAAAGCTGTGATTGTAGATCAGAGCAAAAGCAACTGTATTGCAAATGTATTAGACACTCAGAAGAAAACCACACTGTTCATGCTGCACTGTAGTAAGTGGAAAATCTGACACCATTTAAAGATATTATAAAAATATATTTAAGATGCAAGTCTAAGGATATAGAACACAAACTTAAAAATTACAATGGTTTATACTGTTTATAGCACCATTACTGTGACTATATCCTAGTGCTATTAAGTAACTTCTTGTCACCCTGGGCTAATGGACCAGTACTGCCACCAGGTGCAAATGCTCACTACACCCATGGCAATTGCAGCAGGTGACAACTTTCACAGACAGTGATACCATCCACCTGCCACATTTTATTTGCTGACAATTATTGAAGTCCTTAATTTTTAATTGATGTATGGATTTTTTGTCTCTTTTAAATCAGTGTGTAATAGATCATCTTTC
The DNA here is from genome assembly GCA_004027455.1 of Hydrochoerus hydrochaeris. Lineage (NCBI taxonomy): Eukaryota > Metazoa > Chordata > Mammalia > Rodentia > Hydrochaeridae > Hydrochoerus > Hydrochoerus hydrochaeris. The sequence goes on from PVLA01016620.1 coordinate 14,355, forward strand.
ACTTTTTTATTTTAGAGAATAAAACAAAAGAAGACAGCTCTAAGCAGATCAGAACAGAACAATGTAAGCAACACAGCACTTCACAACAAGACAATTGGATATTAGCAGTAGCTATCACAATGTCTCTTTATTTGAAATAGTTGAGCTTAGCTTTACACACAATAATGTCAAACATAACAAAATAGAATAAAACCACTCAAGAGAATGAAAGTATTGCAAGGCATTCTGAACCAAATAATGAAGATGAACAACAGCTACTATATTATCTCATTTTCCATAAAAAATTTGTTTATACTATCATACATATTAAAATACAATAAAACACTATATGATAGAACCAATGGTAAAAGAAAAACAAAAGCATGGTAAGACTTCAGAGAAAGATGATATTAAATCAATGATGGCTGCCATATTGTCTTTTCTTCAAAGTAACTATTCATACCATCACATATAATAAGATCTAACAAAAGAGAATAAAACCATTCCAACCAATTAATGAAAACATAAGACTTCAAAGCAATATAATGGTGAACTACAATTGCCATAAAATCTTATGCACTCTTAACCTTTCTTAAACTAGGGAGACTATATGGTATTTATACAAGTGAGTTTGATTTATTTCTCTTATGAGTATGATATCAAGTTGAACCCATTTAGTTATAACAATCACAATGTGATCATTCTTTATTGCTGAGTAGTATTCCATTGTATAAAAATACCACAATTTCTTTATCCATTCCTCACCTGATGTACACTTAGGTTTTGTTTCCAAGATTTGGCTATTACAAATTGTGCGGCTATAAACATGGGTGCACATATATCACTGTGGTATGATGTTTTCAAATATTTTGGGAATATTCCTAGTAGTGCAATAGGTGGGTCAAATGAGACTTCCAATCCCAGCTTTTTATTTATTTTTTTAACTTTTTTATTTAAAGAGAAAAAAACAGGAAAAAGGTAGAAATATTACAGAATTTCAAGAAAAGAAGATAAACAGTAAGAAATCACTAGTTGATAAATCACATATTGTTCTTTTAGAAATAGTTATTCAAGTTACAAAATTAAAACACACAAAGTCGACACTCAAGCAGTTATACTGCAAACAGATCTGTTCAAAAATCTAACAAGAACCTAGAAATATGGTTATCAATTTCACACACCTAAACATACATGCAGCTATATCTTTTATAGTGCATCCTATTTCCTCTATTTTTTTCAATAGCAATTATACATTTTTAAAATTTTATTTAAAGAGAAGAAAAAAAGCAAAACAGAAAAAAGGGTAGCAACAATACAGAATTCTAAAAGAAAGAAAAAGGAAAATGAGAAAAAGCCCCACTAAGAAATCAATAATTTATGAATTACAAACTGTCATCCTGGATGTAGTTGTTCAAGTTACAAAGTTAAAGGGTACATAGTAAATATTCAAACAGTCAGACTACAAACAGTTTTGCTCAAAGATTCAACAAAGATTCAGCAATATGGTCATCTATTTTACACACTCAAACATACATGCAGTTATATCCCTTAGAGCACTTTCTTTTCCTCTCTTTTTTAGAATAGCAATTACACATTTTGGTTTTATTACTATTGTAGTTCTTATTTACTTTTTAAACCAGAGACACAATATGATATTTATAAATATGATTCTTATTTCTTTCACTAATGAGGATAGTCTCAAGTTGTATGCATTTGCCTATGAAGGCCTCAAGATCATCATTTTTAATAGCTGAGTAATATTTCATTGTATAAAAATGCCACATCTTTTTCATCCACTCTGCAGTTGATGGGCATCTTGGTTGTTTCCAGGATTTAGCTATTACAAATTGTGCAGCTATAAACATGGGTGCACATATATCACTGTGATATGAACTTTTCATTTCTTCAGGGAAAATACCCAAGAGGAGAATAGCTGGATTGAATGGGGCTTCCAATCCTAGTCTTCTGAGAATTCTCCGTATGGATTTCCATAATGGTTGCACCAGTCTACATTCCCACCAACAGTGAAGCAGTGTTCCTTTTTCCCACAGCCTCGCCAACATTTGCTATCAGCTGATTTCTTGATGGCAGCTATTCTTTCCAGAGTAAGGTGGAATCTCAATTCTGTTTTAATTTGCATTTCTCAAATGACCAGCGATAGTGAACATTTCTTCATGTATATATTTGCCATTTGTATATCTTTCTCTGAGAACTGTGTGTTCATCTCAGATGCCCATTTTTAGAGAGGGTCTTTGAATTTGGGGGGCTTGATGTTTTTCAATTCTTTATATATTCTGGACACAAGTCCTTTGTCTGAGGGGTTGCTGGTTAAAATTCTTTCCCACTCTGTTGGTTTTCTTTACACTCTGTTGGTGATTTCCTTTGAAGTGCAGAAATTTTCCAATAATGTGAGATCCCATCTGTTGATTCTTTGAAGTGTTTCCCATGCAATTTGCGCTTTGTTCATGAATACTCTGCCTACCCCTATGTCTCCAAGATTTCTACCTACCTTGTCTTCCAGTAGATTTAGTGTTTGTGTTTTAATATTGAGGTCTTTGATCCATTTAGACTTTAGTTTTGTGCATGGTGATATGCATGGATCTAGTTTCAGTCTTCAGCATGTAGAGAACCAATTTTTCCAACACCATTTATTAAAGAGACTATCCTTCTTCCAGTGGACATATTTAGCCCCTTTGTCAAATATCAGGTGTCTGAGTGTCTTTATAGTTGTGCTTGCATCTTCTAATCTGTTCCATTGATCCTCAGGTCTATTTCTTTTTGAGTACCAAGCTGATTTTATCACTGTGGCTTAATAATACTGTTTCAAGTCAGGAATTCAGATGCCTCCTGCTTTGCTTTTGTTGCCTAGAATTACCTTTGCTATTCTAGGTTTCTTCTGTTTCCAAATGAATTTTAGTAGTGTTTTATCTAAATCTGTGTGGTAAGTCAATGGTATTTTGATTGGGATTACATTAAACCTGTAAAACAGTTTTGGGAGTATGGCCATTTTCACAAAGTTGGTTCTTCCTAACCAAGAGCAAGGAATGTCCTTCCATTTTCTAATATCCTTTTCAATCTCCTTTTTCAGTGTAGTATAATTTTCAGCATATAGGTGTTTTACATTTTTAGTTAGGTTGATTCCTAAGTATTTCATTTTTTTACATGTCATTGAAAAGGGTGACATTTCCATAATTTCTCTCTCAGTGAGTTGTTTGTGTACAGGAATGCTATTGCTTTTTGAGCATTGATTTGTATCCAGCTACATGGCTGAACTTGTTTATAGCCTCCAGTAGTCTTTTAATGGAGTTTTTTGGGTCTTCTATATAGAGTATCATGTCATCTGAAAATAGTGATAATTTAATTTCTTCCTTTCCTATCTTTACTCCTTTTATTTCTCTCTCTTGTCTGATTGCCCTGGCTAGCGTTTCCAGAACTATATTGAAAAGGAGTGGTGACAGTGGACATCCTTGTCTTGTTCCTGATTTTAAAGTGAAAGCTTTCAGTTTTTGTCCATTTAGTTTAATTTGGCTGTTGGTTAGTCATAGATGGCTTTTATAACATTGAAATAGATGCTGTGTATTCTGAGTTTTTAAAGGGTTTTTATCATGAACGTGTGTTGGCCTTTTTGAAAGCTTTTTCTGTATTTATTGAGATGACCATGTGGTTTTTGTTTTTGGCTCTGTTGATGTGGTGTATTACATTTATTGATTTGCATATGTTAAACCATCCCTGCATTCCTGGAATGAACCCCACTTGGTCATGATGTATAATCTTCTTGATGATTTGCTGCATTCTATTTGCCAGTAATTTGTTGAGAATCTTTGCATCAATGTTCATTAGTGAGATTGGCCTATGGTTCTCTTTTTTGGTTGGATCTTTCTCTGGTTTTGGTATCAGAGTAATACTTGCCTCCAGGAATGATTTAGGGAGGATTGCTTTTTTTCTCAATTTCATTGAAGATTTAAGGAGTACTGGCATCAAATCTTCTCTAAATTTATTGTAGAATTCATCTGTGAATCCATCAGGACCTGGGCTTTTCTTTGTTGGTAAATTTTTAATTATATTTTCAATTTCAATAGCTGATATTGGGTTGTTCAAAATTGCTATATCTTCTTGGTTGAGCTTTGGTAGTTCATATGTTTCTAGAAATCTATTTCCTCTGTGTTTTCCACTCTATGTGAGTAGAGATTTTCAAAGGAGGTATTCATGATCTTTTGAATTTCCATGGGATCTAGTAATTTCTTCCTTTTCACTTCTTATTGCATGAATTTAGGTTTTTTCTTTCTTTCTCTTGATAAGGTTAGCTAGGGGTTTGTCAATTTTGTTTATTCTCTCAAAAAACAAGCTTTTTAATTCATTAATTCTTTGTATTTTTTTTTAGTTTCAATTGCATTGATTTCTGCTCTAATCTTTACAATTTCCTCTCTTCTGTGAGCTTTGTATTTAGCTTACTCTTCTTTTTCTTGAGATGGAGCATTAGTTTGTTTATTTGTGCTCATTCTGTTTTCTTGATATGACAGTTTATTGCTATATATTTCCCTCTTAAGACTGCTTTCATTGCATCCCACAGATTACAGTATGTTGTTTCTGTATTTTCCCTGAATTGTAGGTATTGTTTTATTTCTTCTTTAATTTTCTCTGTAGCCCACTAGTTGTTCAAAAGGCTGTTATTTAATTTCCATGTGTTTATGCAGGTTTTACAGTTTCTTTTGCCATTAATTTCCAATTTCAGTGCACTATGTCAGATATTATGCATGGTATAATTTCAATACCTTTGCATTTACTTAAGAATGTTTTATGGGATAATATATTGTCTATTTTGGATAATGTCCCATGTGTAGCTGAGAAGAATGTGTATTCTGATGTGGTTGGGTAGAACACTCTGTAAACATGTACTAAGTCCAATTGCTCACAGGTATGATTCAGTTCTGTTATTTCTTTGCTGACTTTTTGTCTAGTTGATCTATCTCTTTGTGACAATGGGCTGTTAAGATCTCCTGTTATAGTTGTTTTTTTGTGTATTTGGTTTTTCATGTCTTATATAGTTGGGTGCCCCTGTACTTGGCACATATATATTTATAACCGTTAGTTCTTTCTCTTGAATTTTTCCACTAACAAGTATGTAGTAACCTTCTCTATCTCTTTTAATCATTTTAGGTTTGAAGTTCACATTGTCTGCAAATAGAATAGCTACGCTGTTTTTTTTTCTGGGTTCCTGTTGTATGGAATACTGTTTTCCATCCTTTGACTTTTAACCTATGAGCTTTCTTTTGGGTCAGATGTGTTTCTTGTATACATCATATTGTGGGATCCTGTTTCTTGATCTACTCTATCAATCTATTTCTTTTTATAGGTGAATTGAGGCCATTTATATTTATGGATATCACTGATATGTACTGGCTTGACTTTGCCGTGTTATGTTCCAGCTGTTTCTTTCTGCTTTTTCCCTTATTTAATTGGTTATCCTACCTGGTGGTTTCTTTCTGTTGTTGTTTTGGGGATTGTGGTCATTTTTGTCTCTGTCTAGTATGTCTTTCAGTACTCTTTCTAGGGTTGGTTTGGTGGACATGAATTTCTTCAGTTGTTCTTTTTCATGGAAGTATCTTGTTTCTCCATTAAATTTGAATGAAAGTTTTGCTGGGTACATCAGTCTGGGTTGAAGGTTGTTTTCTTTCAGGGCTTGAAATACCTCACTCCAAGCTCTTTTTGACTTGAGGGTTTGTGCTGAAAAGCCTGCTGTGATTCTAATGGGCTTTCCTTGGTAGGTGAGTCGTGTCTTTTCTCTGACAG
>PVLA01016621.1:0-20130 GCA_004027455.1 Hydrochoerus hydrochaeris
ACCCATACCAGCATGGCCCACTCCTGCACGCATGCAGGGAGGGGAGGGAATTGGTCCTGGTCTGCGGTGATGTTTTGTTCTTTGGCCACGGCTTCATTTTAAATGGCTCTTCTCCTGAGCATGTCCCCAGGCAATATGTGTGCTGTAATTTGATTTTTAAAAAAACAACTTGTTCTTTTCTCTCATTATGAAAGCAACACATGTTTCTTCCTGAAAAAATCAGAAAATACAGAGGAACCAAAAAGAAAGTAAAAACCACCCATCCACTCACCCAGTCTCTTGCTGTCACCTGCACTTCGAGGTCCGTTCCTCTCGCCTGTCCCTCTGTCACCACACAACTGCTGCATGGCCTTGCCACCCTTCTTGCCCTGACCAGGTGGCTGCCCACCGCCTTCGTGCCTATCATCCCTGCACCTGCCCCAGCTGCCTTGGAGCAGCTCTGCTGTGCCACCCGTGACTCAGTAACTTTCCCGGGCGGTGCGGTGCTCCTGCCTCCCAGGGCTGAAACCTCTGCTCCTCCAGTGCCTCCTGGGGCTGAAATCCAGGGCTGAGGGATCCTCCGATGGTTGGGAAAGGCAAGTAAGAGACCTGGCCTGTGTCTGAAACCACTGTTCATCTGAGAATGGCCTCAAGTTCCTTCCCCAGGTGGCACTTGCAGGGACCTTGTGACCTCCTCAATAACGTCCCACGTATCCCACTCCCAGCCCTGTCCCCCAATGATCTTTCCAGACACACCTGGATGTTCAGCTGAATTTGTATTCACTATCCTCTGTTCCAGACATCTAAATTGTGGCCAGAACTTGTAACTACAAATCAAATGGAGCGAGCTCATTCCTAAGTGGAAAAGTGCAGAAATCCCTCATCAGCCCTAGAGCGCTGGAGGGAATTTTTCTCGTCATCTATTGAATCAAGTGGAATCGAGCACCTCCTAAAAGTGACACACAGCTGAGAGTAATCCCAAAGATCAAAAAGGGAGGAGAAATTCGAATACAGGTGGCCCAAGCTTGCAGTCTCCTGAGAGGCAGACGGGACAGAAATGGCCTGGGTTCAAGACATGGCAAGGCTCCTCCTAACAAAACGATGACAGCAAGGTGCCCAGAGCACCGTGCAAGCCCCCAGCAGCATGCCAAGCTCCTCCAGGGCCTGCAGGGTGACTAGGACAGTCTTCAGGGCCTGGAGAAAGACGGCCAGAGAGGAGGGGAGGGTCAGAAGGCAGTGTGGGGAGCAGGGGGAGCACAAGCGGGGGATGGGAAACATGGCCAGAGAGAGGATTACTGCACCGGGCCAGGTCCAGAGGCAACGAAGGACACTGCCGACGTCATGGCAGGGACAAGACGGAGAGTCTGAGAGGAAAACTCAGTTGTGCGGTAGCGTCCTAAGTGAATTTGTTTCCACTGTCTCATTACCTCACGCTGGGTATTATCATCACTTGAGCCTGGAAAATTGTGCTAAATCCATTGTTATGAGCCTAAAGCTAATGACATGGATCTGCAATGAGTACTGAAAAATAAAACTATACTTTTGATCTACCCAACATTTCAGGGGTTGTTTTCCTTGTGTACATGACAGAGTCATGAATATTCCCATCTTTGGTCTGAGGAGCTGTGAGGCTCTTCCTTTTGACTTCCTGTCTCAGGGCATTTGCACTCGCTGTGCCGCACACCCGGAGAGGGCTTTGCCCTTCTACTTCATCTTCCAAACACCCCACCACCACGTCTCAGATTTCACTCAATTATCACTGTCTCCTGTGCCCTGAATCTGGGTGAAGACCATGTTCTCAGATAGTCAAAAGTCGGTCCTTATCACCATTATAATTAAATGACAGGACAACACTCCCCATATGTATGTGTTCAAACGAGAGGAGTTAAGGATTCCATCCTCACCACCGCCACCCAGGACAGGAGCCTTCTGTTCTCAAGTGTTTTTGCACAGACATAGAATCGTTAGTTACTCTCGAGTGAATTAGTGCCACTCACTACTCCATTAGAGTCCTCTCGAAAGATTTTTATAATTCCAAGATGAACAAAAACAAGTGTCTTTCAGCACAGCTGTCAAGCAAAGTTTTACAACAAGCATCCCTTTTATCTACACGTGAAGTTTCCGAGTCCACTTGCATCTATCTAGAAAGGATTTAAAGCAAATTTGCAGACAAAACAGACACGGAAAGATTTTAAAATCGAGATGGGCCCATGTTGGATGTACAAAGTGATTTAAATCCCAACTCTCAGTGTTAGCTCAAAACCCTTGTGAGGAATCTTTGTGGATTCAGCTGATCAGCCCTAACTGGTTGAAATTAAGGACCAACCAGTCAACTAACCAGTGTGGGCATTTATTTCAGGGATTTAAAAGCAGGCGCAACGTTGCTCTCTGCTGCCTCCTATTGGCGCAGGGAGGAAAGAGCAAGTCTAAGTTTGTTAGAAGCCAGCGCACCAGGTCCTCTTGTCCTTTGTCTGACCTCTGCAGACCCTTCCAGTACCCAACTGCTCTGGGCAGACAAGTGGCAGAACCCACCCAGTGGAGCAGGGCACTTCAGAGTCCTCAGCCTGGCACTCATCAGGGCTCAAGCCTGGGAAATGACAGTGACGGGCATAGCCCAGGACACATCCACCATGTGGCATCTGCCAGCTGCGTATCTTCACACAAGGCCTTCCCTCTCCTGGCCTCAGTTTCCTCCTTGTGAATAGAATCAGGACATTACAGCTTTACCAGGATGCTGTGCAACTGACAAGAGCTGGAGTGGAGGGCTCTGGAAATGTCCCTGTCCCTCACTTCCCTTTCTGTTTGGGCTGGAAGTTCCAGCGGTGCTTGGAACATTGATGGGTGTCCTGCCCTGCTCCTTGGCAAGGGCCTCAGGGCCAGTTCCCCAGAAGTGAGGTCATTTGGGCCAAGCCAGGAGGACGAGTAAGTGCAGCTGTCTCCAGCTGACCTATGCCTCATACTGGTGACTGGGGCAAAAGCAGTTTGGACCCCTCTGCCCCATCCCAAATCAAGCCATGACACACAGCCTGTGCTATGGGATAAGCAATGGCAGCCAATCAAGCTCTAAATCCAGGGGCTTATAAAGTTTTTGTGTCCCTCCAAACTCAAATAACACTAAATCCCGTGGACTGGAAAAAACAAGCTGCAATTGTTTATTGTCACAACTGCATTTTTTCAGAGGAAAGAAGAAGCCAGGACTCAGATGTCACTGGGTAAATCACCCAGAGCAACATGGGAATGGTTGCATTGGGGAATAATCCGATCTAAGCATGCACTTGTCGGGGAAGAGGGAGAGGACAAGCTCCAAATAAAGACCTCTACCTCAGCAGGGCTGAAGCCCGGAGTTCCTTCACCCTGTGCAGTTTGAAAACATGCTTCTTTCGCCAGTGAACATTCAGAATGACTCACTCCAAGGAACAAGAAGAGGGTGCAGGAGGTCAGTAACGCCAGGTCTAGGAAGTTACCAAAGCGCACAGTTAGTTCAGAGCTTTGGGATCACTTACTATCTGGGTGAAGACAGAAAAACAAATTGTTATCCAAGCAATAGATAGGGCCAACATGGCAAGGCTGGGAGCCTGTGGGGGGTGCAGAAGGCTCCCCCCAAATACCCTGTATAGCCACAACCAACAGAAAGCCAACTCAGGAACAGCCTTCAAGTGGGAAGAGGCTACAGAGTCCTGCTGGCCCTGGCCAGGTGCAGGTCAGCTCCTTGTTGCAGAAGTTCCAGGAGCTCTTGCTGGATGGGATGTGCATGTCAGAGAGGAGGTACACCTCGAAAGGACTTTGGCATATGCATATCTATATGTATATGTATATGTATATGATAGTTAAGATCTTTCTTAAAAAAAGATGTTTGGTGACAAAACAACTGCTTCCCTTGTAAAACAGGGTAAACAAGAGTGAAGAGGAACTCTAGTAGGTGCTGCCACTCACTTGGACACACTCTGTGGCCTCTTGCTCTTCCACCAACAAGCCGAGTCCCCTGCAAGAGCCTTCTCTGTGTTCACCCTGCCTCTGCTTCCCCCACCTCCCGGGCACTCAGAGTTGAATCTTTGATGGCACAGGTGCTCCGATCAGAGGATGAAATTTGCCTCCTTCAATCAAAGCACTATGCTTCTTCCAATACTGCCCAATAATACATTAGCTTTTGAACAATCATGAGATTGATTGCAAAAATCAGGGGTTGGGGGAGCCATTTAAAAAGTAAAGCCATGCGCAGCAGTGCACACCGGTAATGCCAGCGCTCGGAAGACTGAGGCAAGAAGACTGCAAGCTGGAGGGCAGCCTGGCGACTCGGATCGTTGGAGAACTACTCTGCTGTAAAGAACCTGAGGCGTTCGTAAGTAAACAAATGCAACTTGAGGACATAATCTCAAGTGAAATAATACGTCAGACGCACAAGCTCAAATATCACATACCCTCTCTTATATGAGAAATACAAATAAACAACTAAACGAAGAGGTAAATAAGAAATAGAAGAAATTCAAATACTTCTCCAAATTCCAAATTCCATTGTCTTAAAAGTATTTTAATATATATGCTAATTGGTTTCATTTATACTAGTTTATCTTAGTTCATTGAAAAGAAAGATTTGTGTTATTATCTGTTTTTTATAAGAATCTTTTATTATCTGTGTATGTCTTATACTCTGAATAATTACTTTGAAGATGATATATCATGTAATAACTATTGTTATTGTTTTTTTGTTTGACTATGAGATTTTTATTTTTCATAAAATAAAAAAACAAGAATGTTTAGCCTTAAAATGAGAAGATTCATGGAAAACATACTATTTTTATTTATTAAAAGATTGTCAACCAGGCATCCTGTAATCCCAGCACTTGGGAGACTGAGGCAGGAGGGTCATCACAAGTTCAAGACCAGCCTGGGCTAAAAAGTGAGCCCAAGCCCAGCCTGAACTGTACAGTGAGACTATGTCTCAAAAAGACCAGAAAGAAACAAGGAAAGAAGAAAGGAAGGAAGGAAGGAAGGAAGGAAGGAAGGAAGGAAGGAAGGAAGGAAGGAAAAGAAAGAAGAAATAAAGAAAGAAGAAAGAAAAAAAGAAAGAAAGAAAGAAAGAAAGAAAGAAAGAAAGAAAGGAAGGAAGGAAGGAAGGAAGGAAGAAAGAAAGAAAGAAAGAAAGAAAGAAAGAAAGAAAGAAAGAAAGAAACTAAGAACTGTCATGGATCAGGAAAATTAGATTTCTGCAAAATATCCAAAAGAAAGAATAGCGGTAAATGATTCAACCTATGCAGAGACAAATGTATAGATTGAGAAACTGAGGTGCAGAAAGGGTAAGAGACTTGGCTGCATTCACATAACACATTGATCCTGGTGAGAATGTCCACTCTCAGTCTTTTCTGTTGGGGACTGGGCCATGTGAGAGTTAAGTTGCTGACCTCAGGGCTCTCTGGCTGTGACGGGAAAGCTCATATTCACATCTCTGAAGGAAAGATAACAGCTGCAGCTGCAAGCTATGACTCACCCTATCCAGAGCAGTAAACTGCCATCCTCAGAGCTAAGACAGTTCTCTCACTTAGCAAGATTTGCAGCTTAGAATGTCTTTGTTCTAAATTCCCAAGGCCTCGCCCAGTTTCACACTTTTCACCTCAGTTAGTCCCTGCATTTCCTTGCATACCCTCCAAATTTGTTATGGATCCAATAAATAGTGGACAACCTAGAGTAGTCTTTGTCTTAGCTCCAAGAGAGTTCTGACCTTCCTTGGCCCCACCCCCACAAACCATATTGTGCTGTCTTTTATTTAATTACTTTCCATAAGTGCCAATACTTTCCCACAGAGAAGTAGACCCAAAAAGACCTACCAGGCCATGCCCTTCAGCATGTTGATTCCTAGTATTCCAGTTGCTCAGACTGCCTTTTCAAAATACTTCAGACTGCTGATTTAGATATTAGAAACTTTTTGCTCACAGTTCTGGAAGTTCAAGGTCAAGGTGCTGGCTGGCTCAGTTCCCCAGTGAGTATTCTTAGCCTGGTTCCTCTGTGTCCTCACATATTGGGGCAGGGGAGAAGAGTTCTGATGTCTCTTCTTATAAGAACATTAATCCTATTACAGGACCCCCACTTTATGACTTCCTCCCCAGAGCACTGCAGGTATCTCTGAATGCCACCACATTGAGGGTTAGGGCCTCAGTGTACAAACTTGGGGCATTTGCTTTAGTCTATAGCACTTGCTGTTCACAAAGAAATAGTGTGGTCCTAATTCCTATCAAGATTACCTGAAGGAGCACATGTGCGGTCCATGACTGTCCAGCAGGGCACAGGGTATCAAGAGGAAAGGCTGGGGAGTGGGGAGTTAGTTACCACACAGCATGAATCCAACTTGAATGCAGCCATGTATCTTTTCTGATCTTCAATTCAGGTTCCTTATGTGCAAAGAATGCAGAGGTGATAGTGACCTGTTTGACCACAGGGCTGTTTGGAGTTCTAAGTAGGTACTGAATAAAATGTACTTCCTGGGATTCCCAGCAGAGAGGAAGTGCCCCCCAAGCAGCACTGTGCTCCCCAGGATCAGCAACATTCCAGCAGCTTTGGGTTTACAGGTCTGGGATGACTCTCTCCTGACCCAAACCTGAACCAGCACCAGCAATGCCAATGGCCTTCTGTCTAGGCGTTGGTCCACTTTTCAAAAGGGGCAATGCTTTGATTGTAAATAAGAGGACAACCTTTCTTTCTGCAGTTTCAAGCCTCTATGTCGCCCCTTCGGCAAAGCCTTCAGGCTGCCAGATGGCTCTCTAGAGAGACAATGCCACAGCTTCTCCATTTAGTGCCTGAGAAGCTATTGCCTGTGGCTTGGACACAGCAGGCATGAGAGTGTACACTTGGCTTGAAGCTGCCAGACCAGACCTGCAGGGCTGCTGCTCACTGGGCATGTGCCCCAGCTGGGTCAGGCTGTCTCTACAACCGCGCATTGGTTCAGCCGTGCTGGTATGGGAGGGGGGCATCCACAGCAGCAGTAGCATAAGACCTGCAAATGATGCTTCAATTACATAGTGCCCAGCAAGTGAGCTCAGAGGCCCTTTGACGAGGCAGAGCCCTGCAGGCTATCCAGCCCAATGCATTGCATTTGTAGATGGAGATGTAGGGGACTGCTCGCTCAGCCAACCAGGGAAGTGACCTGCAGGACAACAAGCTGAATGATCCACACTCAGGCTCGCATCAAAACCTGGCAACTCATTAGTGCCAGTCCAGCGAGCTCTCTGCTCTGTGCCTGATAGGCAGCCACACAGCTACCCTGACAGGGTTCTGGACTATGTTTCTTTATCTCGTTAGCAGTCTCTGTCACCCTCCCACATCATGAATTAATATTTCTTTATCAAACTGCTAATTCTCTTTATACAGTACTATTGTAGGTCTATTGCTGTGCACTACTCCTATTTATTTAATGTTGTTTTAACTGGTATAACACTTTGATTTCAAATTTTAAACACTATTTCTTCCATACACACAAAAAAAATTCTAAGGCTTCCTATCAGCCAAAATATTTCAATTGTCACACTTTTTATATGTTGAAAAACAAACAAATCAAGGCAATGTAGTTTGACTATAAAAGGTGCTAATTTATTACATGGAAACATTTAAAAACAGATGCTATTTCAGTCACCTTGGGTTCAATGACAGTTCAGTTTTTAGTATGCCAAAAATCTCAAAACATGGAAAGGACTCACATCTCTCCTTTGTTCCTGAGGCTTTGCAGGAAGATATGCTCAGTAAGTACAAGATTGTTGGAAATGGAAATTTTTGGAAGGGTAGGGACTTGAAATCGTCCTGGATTTTTTTTTTTAATTGAGTGCTTTATAAAGGCACTGGCCCTCAGTGTTACACTCAGATAGTTCTGAGCTCCCTTTGGTCTGTAGTTAGGTGAAACACTGCATGATACTAGAATTTGCCATCACACATAAACATAATACAAAAGAAAACTTCACAGGATTTCAAATGTCAAGACCTAATGAAGCATTTTTCCCCAGAACGTGCTTTCTAAGTTCTTTTCTCCTGTGCTGTTTTTAGCAAATGAATGGAGAAACAGGCCCAAATGCACCGTAGGAAGTTAGAAGCGAGCCCACCTACTTCAGAAGCTGTAATCGGAAGCAGGACTTCACAACACACCAGGGCTACAGGTGCACCAGCCAGATACTGGAGCTCTACTTTTGAGGTCAACAGCACCAGTTGCTAGTCCCACCCCATTGGAGCTGAGGTAAGAAAAAGCCCTCCCAGAATCGTCCAGTTGTTTGCATAAAGTCACTGTTGTAGCTGTCCGCCTCAGCATGTGCTTGGGAGTGCTCCACGGGAAGGAAGCAAGCTAAATAAGGCACTGCCAGAAATCCACCATCACAATGCCCAAACCCCTCATTCTGAGCCACTGAAAACTCCACCAGCCCCATGATTGGTTTGCAGACAGCTGGTGACCTAGGTCTGGCATATTTCTAGTCAGCTTAATGTCAGAAGCTCTCGCGTGGATCTTGTTTTGTATTTTGCCACCAACTCTCTTCCAAATCAGACACACACAAAAGGTAACAAGTGAGAACTTTTCCAGTCATGCAATGTCACCATAGCTTATTGATTTAGTTAGCAAAACTTAGTGAAAACCTACCGTGTTCCAGACCTTGGCCTGGCCCTGAGACTCAAAGGTAATTAAGCACAACCATACATATTTCTCCTAATGCCATGGAAACCTTGTCTTGTTTATGGCCTGTATCTTTTTCTGTCTTCTGATGATGAACACCTGGTCAACATCATCCATGTGATTATTCATCAGTTAGTTCTTTTTGCACAAAATTCTGTCCCTAGCTGATCCTCAAGGATGAATTTCTACCGGGACCTGATCCAAGATCCAGATGTGTATGTTTTGAAGGGTCTCCAGACCCTTGGAACTAAAGTTACTTTAACTCAGTTCAGCTACAAAGACCTTTTCAGACCCTGCTCAGGTCTAATATTGCTTTCCTGAGGCTTGTCTGTTCTCCAGTGCCTCTTATCTTTGGGCCTTCCAAGCCACCTGCTACAGTTGGCCTAGTTTCACTACCTCAGAACTGGAGAGCCATTTCCTGTCTCCAGCATTGGAAGAGATTTTTAATAAGATGACATAGAGCAGCTGTTTTCTCAAGCAGCAGAAGATGGAACAAAAGAAAGAGCACTGGCCACAAACAGTCTCAAGTTCGTAGCCACTCAGACTCCACTTTGTGGAGCCGCGGTGGACTGTCTCCCAGTGGAAACCCAAGCCTTTCATCCCACCAGCCCTCATGCCCACACGCTCACCCCATTCTACCCTTCCCTTAGCTCCCTTCTCCAAGGTCTTCCCCAGGTCTTACACAGGACAGCAGGAGCTAATGTATGCTGAGATGTTAATGACTACGTGAGCGAGTGCTTCAAACTGGCGGAGCTGGGGAAGGCCTCAGCACACACTCGGTTTACACTTTCTTGCTCTAACAGTGCTTCCATTTCCTGAGCTCTTACACTAAAGCTGGTGATCTGCTGGGGCCTAGAAAGACAAAAACGAAATGAGGTTGGGACCTCAACATCCAAGGGAGCTCTGGGAGCTCGGAGGGAGGCTCCACCCATCAACAGGGGCGCACAGAACGCCCCTAAGATACAGCATTGCTTACAGGCTCTGGAAAAATGCATACGGGTCAGGCAACGTGGGGAGAAAGATGCGCTGACTGCAAGGAGCCAGAAGAGGAACACGGAGGTGTGCAAGCAGGTGGGGTAGCCTGGAAGTTAGCAGAGATTTGTAGAGGAAAAGCCTAAGCCTAGGGCAAGCAGAAAAGCACAGGAAAGAGAAGAGGGGCCAAGACCCAAAGTCTTTGCAAGGCCAAGAACAAGCTTGCTCTTCAGTCCCCAGCTTTCAAGGCACCCTCGGCACCCAAGTGAAGTCCGAGTTCCAACCAGCACTGCGCACACTAGCCGGCCGTGAGGAAGGGCAGGTGCCTGATCCACTCTACAGGGTTTCTCAGGGGTTCTCTGGGGCAGTACGACTTCCTCTACCTAGAGACAGGAGAATGTTTTTTCTCTGTTTTGAATCTCAGAGAAGTGATATACTGGTGCTTTGTAACTCATTAACATCAGCACCACTGTTATTATTTCAAGCATATAAAAAGTAACAAAAATATATCAAATACCTGCATATCCCTTGTGTTGAGAATTAAAATATTAGAAATAGAATTGATGTTATCTTCCCTGGTCTCATTCTCTTCCCTGCATCCTAAAGTTCATGGATAACAACAATACCATTTTTACATACTTTAGATCTGTAACAAATTTTTTCTTTCACTCAGTATAGTGCTTGAGATTTCTCCTTGTGATGTATATAACTGAACTTCATTTTGGTGCTTTGTTTGCTTGCTGTGATGCTGTGTGCTAGTGCGTGAAGACAAATACACTGAAATATATTCTGACCCTTCCTCTAGGAGTGGACATTCAGGCCATCTGCAGCACTGGCTATTGGCTATTGTGAATGCTGCAGCCAGAAACATTTCCATAGACGGCTCTGTCTGGTGTACAAGGTCCTCTGGGAAATGGACCCGAGTCAGGTCCAGGGTCAGAGGAGACACATGTCTTCGATCCTCTTAGCTTCCTTGGTTTGGACCCATAACAAATCATCACAGACTGTGCAGTTTAATCAACAAGCATCTACTGTCTACAAATCTAGAGCCTGAAACTCCAAGCCCAGAGTGTCAGCACAGCACGTCTCAGATCTCGGCTCTTCTAGGTGTGGTGCTTCCGGGTAGCAGCCAGCTCACTTCTGTTCTCACATTGCAGAAAAAGAGCGAGCTAGCTTTCCACCCTGCCGCTGCCGCTGTTGCTGTGGTTCAGTGCTGGGGTTTGACTACAAGGCCTTTGCACCGAGCTACCTACACAGCCCTTTTAAAAACCTTTTTTATTTTGAGACAGGGTCTTGCTAAGTGAATAAACTGCCTGCCTTGGGCTCAAACTTGTTGATCCTCCTGCCTCTGCCTCTCAGAGTGCTGAAATTAAAGGTGTATGTCACCACACCAAGCTCTCGTCTCTTCTTGTATGGGGCAGTAGTAACACGAGATGCTCACAACCTGACCACCGCTCAAAGCTCCACGGTCAAATACTACCACACTGGACACTGAATTTCAACAGATGAATTTAGGGCAACAAAGATATTCAGTCTGTTACCCTGCTTATTGCCAAATTTCTCTAACAAAGTCATTTTACCAGTAGTGAGTGAAAGTTCCTGGTGACACCACATTCTTAATATTGTTATCAGACTTGTAAATACTTGTCGGTTCTGTCTGGCAGGTATGAACTATCTTCTACTTTTAACTTTCACTGCTTTGATTGCCAATGAAACTGAGTATCTCTGTGTTTTGTTGGTGTTATGGATTAAAAACTGGTAGTCAACTTAATGCCAGCTAAATTATATCAGCATGGTGCTGAGCATAAATATCCCACCTGAGGAAAGTTGCCAGCATAAATAGATATGCGGAGAAGGAGAAGATAAGCATTGTGGGTTCTCCTACGGGCTGCTGTTTGAGCTATTGGTTCTCCTGGAGGAGCTTGTCAAGACCAGCTTCCCCAGCGTGAGTTCAACCATTGTCATCGAAGAAGCTCGGGACCTTGTTGAGAGTGGCTGTGGTTCACTTTAGGGGAGCTCTGTTCCTTATATCTAGCATCACTTCCTGGCTCTGGAGGGGGAGATGTGTGCCGCTTGGTCTCCAGGACAAACTCATCATGCTGGCTTCCTGGCATGTACTCGACTGTGCTTATTGTCGGAGGAGTTTGGGACCTCTGTGTCACTGAGGATGGCTGTGGTGCTTTCCAGGACAGCCCTGGTCTTTATTATGAGCATGACTTCTCGGGTCCAGCATAGAACCCTCAACCTAGCAGCACAGCTCCTTCACCCCACTGCCATAGACTTTCTAGCTTCCAACGCTGACCTTTGGGCCTTCCCAGCACGGATCTGTATATCAGACTGGTGTGAGTCCTTCTCATGGGCTCTAGATCTCCTGTTGGACTCGTGGGAGGCATTTTCATGGGCTCTAGGTCTTCATCTGGACTCACACAGGACTTTGCTGTGGGATTCAGGCCCTTGGCTGAATATTCTGTCTTTAGTGTTGTGGATAGAGTTCCTGCACTTTCTTGTGTTAACTCTGGGTGACCATCATAAATAATATTATAAATTCTGTGTCCTGATTCTAATTGTTCTCCTCACAACCTCTGACTATAACAGTTGGTTATTTGTGAACTATATCTAACAATCTTGGTCTGTTTTCCTGTTGGATTAGCTGTCATTTTCCCTAGAGATTTCTAGGAGTTCCATATGCCTATGGATAAAAATCCTTTTGTACATTTTTTAAATGTATCAGCCCAGGACAGTGAGTGACACACTCCTGTACTCCTGGCACTCTGAGAGGCTGAGGCAGGAGGATCACAAGTTTGAGAACCTATCCCAGGCAATTTAGTTACTTACCAAGACCCTGTCTCAAAATAAAAAATTAAAATTAAAAAAGGCCAGGATATAGCTCAGTGCACAGGCCCTGGGTTCAATCTCCAATAATGTAAAAAATCAATCTCCAGTAATGTAAAAAAAAAAAAAGTATCAGAAAATTTTGTCAAATGCTATTTTACAACTCTACAGAGGATAGAATTTAACTCGGAAAACTAATAGGAATGTAAATTTTCCTCTCCATAGCAATATAAACAATTCCTGTTCATAGCAGTTGAAAAAAAAAAAAACTTTGTGTGAAAGAGCCTATAAATCTCTGTAAGTCAACTTCTCTTAACTTTTTATTAGTTCTCTAATTAATTAGCAGGTTAAAATTAATCCTCGACACACATTAATGATATATTTGAGTCAGCATCATTTCACTGTGTTGAAAATTTAGCAAGGGAGAGACCCAAATGGTAAAGAATACAGAATAACCAAGGCAGCTGATGCTTCCAGCAGACACCAGCCCTGGAAGCCCGTTATTGCTACTTGAAGATTAGAGCAATACATTCAACCCCTCTGAGCCTCAGGCTCCTTTTGCAAGCTGGATTAAAAGCGTTTACCTCCAGGACTGCTATGAGAATGACGTGAAATGATAAGGGCAGGGCATTTGCTGTGCGTCTGTGATAAAGAAGGTAACTTCTCTATGGAACTAGATAAAAAACTGCAAATGAGGACTGAGGCCTAGATACTCCAAAGCCTGGACTCTTAAAGAATAGGATGATCGACAGTCAATATTATTATTGTCCTATGCAGCAACCAGCTGGCTCAACATGCAGAGATGATTTCTGGAGCCGACTCTGCCCCTGGCTCACCACGTGACCTTGTGTAGTTCACACCAGCCATTCACAGCATCATTCCTCTGCCCTTGTCAAAAATTATATTAAATCATTGGTTCTGTAGAAATGAAAATGCCTGGGAAGTTCTAGTTTCTTCACTCCTCAGCAGAGATGAAATGTCTCCTCATTTCTAAGGTTGCTGTTGTAGTCAGGGTTTGCAAGGGAATAGATTGAATATGGGACACACAATTTATGACTGTTTTATAATATTCACCCAAAAATTCAAATGCAGAAGACAGCAATTGATCTATCCACACACAAGAGACCCAAAGAATTCAGCTGAGGGCTTGCTCACCCCATCGCTTGACCATGAGAATAGCCGAGCAAAGCTTCACAAGTGTGTCACTGGATCGCCCTTCCTTTCAGAAAATATGGTCCAATTCTGGAAGCCATGATGAATAATAATAATTTTCCTCTTTTTAAAAAGTCCTCCAGCATGCAGAAGGAGAAGGCAGCTAGCACATTTATTTATAGTTTTCTCGATGTCAGACCATATGTGAAATGGTCTTACAAACATCCTGTTTTTCAATCCTCTTGACAGCTCTTCTACTATTTAACCCTGTTTGACAGGTAAGGCTCAGAGAAGTTAGACAGGTTTCTCCCAAATCCTCAGAGTTAAAAGGATGAAGATACCATGATTTAAGCATAGGTCTGTCAGGTTTGCAATCTGTCCACTGTGCTAAATTATCACATTATATCAGATAACATATGTGAAAGCCTGGAGTAATCTACCTGGCAATGAGAGAGAAGTCAACCTGCATGTATCCTTCCTCCCTCTGAGAGTGTTTCTGGAACGAATGAATGAATGAATGAATTTGCATGAACATACAGCACCACCTGATTCCCCTGTCCCCTTGTCATCTCTTCCTCCTCAGAACTCCCAGGACATTGTACTTCCCTCTCAGGGGGGAACTGTTCCCTCCTCACCTGCTTCCTTCACCCTAGAGCTTGTCTGTTGGAGAAAAGCCGAGGTCTAGCTTCCCTCTGTTCCCCTCCTGCAGTCTCCTGCCCTGGTCTAGTCTTCACTAGCTGCTCAATGTCTGCCCACAGAGTGAAGGACTATGTTAAACTCCTCAAAAGTAGCACTGGTTAAAGAGATGTAGGAAAAAATCCGAGCTGAGATTCAAAAGCAGGCTCCAGACCTGGCATGGTATTATGGTTTGAATCTGATGTTTCCCCGAAAAGTACATGCAAGGCATAGTCCCCAGCGCAACAAGGTTCACCAGTGGAGCCTTCAGGGCATGATTGGATTGGGGAATCTGACCTCATGAATTGATGGATTTATAGCTTAACAGGATAGTTCAAGATTGTGGAAACTTTAAGAAATGGAGGGAGACAGTCACTTAAAGGGTCTACCTGTCTCCAGACCCTTCTCCTGCTCCCTCTGTTTGCCGGCTGCGATGATGTGAGAAACCCCACTCCACCATGCACACCTCACGCCGTGTTTTACCTTCCCACAGGCTCATAGGAAGGGGCTGCCTGCATTGCTTTTTACTCACTGATGACAAAATACCCAGAGCTCAGTGTTAAAGGAGGAAATGTTTAGCGTGTCTCACAGTTGTGGAGGCTCCAATCCATAACTAGCTGGCTCTGAGGGTGGCATGGCAGAGGGACATCACAGAGAAGAAACAGCTCATGGCAACTAGAAGGCAGCAAAGCAGCAAGTGATGACAAATAACCCCCTTTCTGTCCCTTATATTTTATCACGTTAACCCCCTTAGGGCAGGTAGCACTCACACCCAGCCTGGGCCTTTCCGTTATCTACACCCAAAACTATGCCAAACCAATCAGTGGGCTAATTTAGTAATCACACACCCTGAATGTCAGAGTAACATCCTCTAGATCCAGCAACCTATGAGCACATGAAGCCTCGGAGGGACCTCTGGATACAAGCCATGACAAGGGCCAAGCAGTCACAGGCTGAAGCCTCTGAAAGCGTGAGCCCAAAATTAACTTTTCCTCTTTTTAAATTGTTTTCCCCAAGTATTTTGTTATAGCAACAGAAAGTGGACTAGCATACACTGTTACTAACTTTATATGCAAAATCTGGCTCCTCTTGGTCTCATCTTTCCATCTTCAACAAATGAGGGGCTCCCATGATATCTTGAGATCTCTTCTGACCCAGTTGCCTAAAGGTCAGAAGGCTGAGGGCATCCAAATACCAGCAGCAGCACCTATGCTGTCCAGGAATAGACAATGCTTTCCCGGTTCTCAGTTCTTATCATTTGGGCACCTTGCAAAAACCCTCTTGCTAGTTCCCAGAGAGAACTTTACAGGGATGACTGAAATGAAGGGGTAAATGCTCTCAACCCATGGTTCCTTGTCCACAGAAAGCCCTCCTGGTTCCAAGGAGAATTCCAGACCCTTGAACACCAATAGAATCTGTACTTCTTGTCCCTTGCAGGAATGAGCTGTAATGATGATAATTAGTGCCCATTTGTATACAGATGACTTATCCTGCCCTGTGTAATCCCTTCATGGACACTATTACATTTGATTCTCCTGTGAGACACACCTGCATTACAAGTTACACATAATATAAATTTTGGTATAGTATTTTGTATTTTACTCCTTGTTTTACAAATCAGCTGGAGTTCCAAAGACTGAGAAAAGCACTCTCAGGGCCATCTAGCTATCTTCATACTCCAAGGCCCAGTCTTTATATTTAGTTTTACTTTTCTAATAGGAAACGTTTTCACATGGTACAAAATCCAAAAGCTATCAATATGTGTACAGAGTGTTCCCCACTCTCCTGGTCTCCCAGCATTTCATTCTCTTCGTGGGAGAGGATCATAGTTATCAGTTGTCTGCAATCCAGAAATCTCCACGAAGAGAAGGAAATGCTGGGCAACTGGGGCACACTGCGGTGATCTAGCTGCACCTCCCTTTTCCATTAATTAGCATCTCTAGGAAAACCATACATGCCAGCACATAAATGTCTGCCTCTTTGGTAATAGCTAGGTGATGGTACAGTACTTAAAATTTTAAAGAAAGCATGAGAACCACAAGCTTTTTTATTGGAGGGTGGGGTTTGAGACAGGGTTTTTTATGTAGTTCAGGATGGCTATGAACTCACTGTGTACCCAAGGCTGGCCTCAAACTCATAGTGTTCTTCCTGCTTCAGTTTTCTGAATGTTGGGATTACAGGTGTGCACTGACATGCCCAACTATATAACCTGAGTTATTTTTTTTATAAAGAGAATAACACCAAACAAAATAAAACAGAAGAAAACCAATCAAAACAAAACAGTGAAATTGATACAGGACTTCATAACAAGATAATAGGAACTCAACAATGGCTACCATAATGCCTCCTGTTAGCTTCAAAATTGCTGCCCATACTATCAGACATAATAAAATCAAACAAAACAGAATAGAATAAAACAAATGAAAACAGAACATCAAATAAAACAAAACAATAAGATAAAAAGAACAGTGGGAACAATATTGAATTTCAAAAACAAGACAGAAGGAAATCCCCTGTATTTGCTATATTGCGTATTATTATCCTCTCAATCGATGCTCAGACTACAGGCTATAGGCCTGCAAAGTCAAGCAAACAATACAAGCATTAAGGCATTTTTGTAACTCAGTTGCTAACAATGGGGAGTGGGAGAATGTGGTGTTCTTGTCTCCTAGCCTGTGCGTCGGTTGGCTCACAGGAAGGGCAAACTGGCTTCTTGTTTCTCCTCCCAGGACCTGCATGGCTTCCACCAGCTCATGGGAAGAGTAAACTGGGTAACCCAATTCTTGAGAACTAAGGAGCTGGAATGGCAGGTGCTCAGACCCAGGATTACTGAATTGTTCCCATCAACTGACACTGGATGAGACCTCTGCACACAGACTGGATAAAAGGACGTAGGACAGCACTGCATGTTGCCACAGTGCATGCTTAGTTATTGCACTGTCAGGGCACTGGCTGTAGGTACCAATGTGGTTGGAATACTAGAGAGTGACAGAAATCAGGGGGAGAATCTGCCTTCTTCCCCAAGATCTGCAGCATGATGGAAATAACAGACAGCTTTGCATTCCAAACCCAGATCTGCCACTTCCTAGGTATTAGCTCACATATATAGTCACTGTACACCTCCAGTCTCTGAGTGTGGCACAGGCAAGTGGATGTCCAGCATGGAACTACATTTCCCAGGAACCTTTGCTGCTGTTTTCACCAAACAGCTGTGGCTAGAAATTGCTTGCCTTCCACGTCCTCTCTTTCCTCCTTCTAATGGACCGAAGCATTTACATGGAGCTAGTGTGACAGCACTGGCTGAGTTAGCACTCTAAGGAAAAGCAAAGTTGGAATAACAGTGACACATGTCCCTGAGTCACATGTTCAGCCCTACCAGCATTCATCTAAAGCAGTCTGTTACATGACGATGTGGTCCATATTGATCTTGTTTCAGCTATCATATTTTCAGGTCTCTGTTAGAGCATCTTAACTTTTATGCTAACACACACTGAGACCTTGAGCAAATCAGTTAATATCCCTAAATCTCAGTTTTTCACATCTCCAAAGTCCTCATGAAGATTAAAGAGAAGGCCAATAGAACACCTGGCATACTGTTTGGTACATGGTTAAAAACTCAATAAATGGCTCTCTGTCCTCAGTTTTCCCATCTGTAAAATGGTTGTGTTAATAGTTTTGTGAAACCCACTGAGACAGAGAACCATACCATTTTACAGCTGGCAGTCTCAGCCAGCAACTGGAGGTACAGAGTACTTCATGCTGATAAGAAGTAGATTTTTAACCTTCCTTGTACTACTCTTGGCCAAGTCCCCTCTTGAATTTGATATAAGAGTTCACTTGGATGAAGGCCTGGCTAAGGCCTCAGACTATACAATGCCTACTGATCTTGGTGTGATGGAATGGGGCACAAAGACCTGTTGTCCTGTGTTTTAAAAATAAATATGTGCTGGCGAGGGGCAGAACAATAAAAGAGAACCACATTCTCGCAATTCCCACCACTCATTCTGCTCAGATGAAAGGTTTTTGGTCCAGTTTTCAGAGCTTTGTGAACCAGAGAGTCCTGCGTTTATCAGTGCCTGATGTGGGCATGGCTGGGTGTTTAGTGCAGTACATTGTCTGTGCTCTGTCCACTGGCATTCTCACCAGCCCTGGCCAGAGGTTCTCTCACCACTTGACAAATGAGGACTTAGAAGAACAAGAATTTTTCACCCCAGGTCACAGAGCTAGTGAGTGGCTGAGGATTTGAACACAGGTCTGTTTGATTCCAAGATCTGCACCTGCAACTCCATGATTCTTACATCTACTGAATACCTACTATGTTCCCAGATCGGGCTAAGTTACCTGGGGATAAAAGTAGAAAGTATCAGACATGGGACCTTGAAGAGTGAAGGAATGGAAAAGGTATCAGATCTAGAGACAGAAAGCATGTGTTTCTCTGCCCTTAACTACTTCTGTGCCCTTGGCACATTTCTATACCTCTCTGGGCTTCATTCCCCTCATATAGAAAATACAAATAGCACCAAATCTCAGAGTCACTAGGAAGATTAAATAAATAAATCTTATGTAGAGATGGCACATAAACTAGGAAGTGCTGGACAAAAATTAACATTGCTCTGGGATGTTCCAGAGGCCTTGTGTGTTGAATGCTTCAATAATATCCATGCACATTCAATCCCCTAGAAACAAAGGGGGTCAACTGGTGCCTCTTGAAGATGTCCCCAGCCTATGAGCTCCCAGGAATTCATGTGCATGAAGGCAGGGCCATTGGAGCTTCCTCCAGCCCGGAGCCAAGTGGAAGATGTCAACAGCTTCTCGGCCCTTTGTAAGCGTCCCGGTGCCAACACAGCCTTTATGTGTGGAGTGCGTCTTGGAGCTCAGAGAGCTGTGAAATGGCTGGAAATTCTTTGACCTGCCTTGGAACTCAGCAAGGCAGCAGGACATTGTGCATATGAAGAAGCTGATGTGCCACAGCTCCAAGATGTGCCACAACTTGCTCAGAGACTTAGCATTATTAAAGAGCAGGGTCCACACTCTACAGCTCGTATCTCAGGCCTGGATGTGGTTCTAAAGTTCTTTCCATTTCCCCGTTATATGGCACTTTCAACAGAGGAAAATACATTGCCCTTTTTAGAGCCTGGGTTTCAAAGCCTAGGGCCACGATGGCAAAATTTTTAGAGCTTTCAGTGATTCTCAACAGCCCACTGCGGCACGCATGCCATATTCACCACCACTGGCACAGGGTGGAAACTTATTCATTCAGTGGACATTTACTGAGGTTCTGTCCCCTACCCAAAAGGCCTTCAACACAAAATGCGCAAGGCAGCATTATGAGAGCCACAGCACATGTTTAGCTTAACTACAGCCTACAAACGATTCAACTCACTCATTTTTTTTTTGATTTCTTTTTTTTTTTATTGGACAAAAATCACTTTATTCTAATCAACTAAAAACATCATGACAGCTGGCTTAAGAAGGCCACATGTGTCAGCGATCTAGCCCATCCGTGTGGCTGGAACACCCTCGTCCAAGGTCTTCTGAAGCGCAGAAACAACAGGGAGTCTTTTTGATTTCTAAACTGGTAACTTTACACAATCATAGAACATTCAATTCAAAAAATTTTCTACTTAAGCTTCCTCAGTGCACAGATGGGGTTGCTAAAAACCACAAAATACAGATGCCACGCCCAGTGTCATACAGCAATTTGGTATCAGGAATTCAAGCAGAACGCCTAAATTTAAAGCTCCATTTATTTCTGTTTTACCATATTCTGGGTGTCTGGTCTGGGCCTTAGAAAGTTCCTCTTCTTCTTCTTCTTCTTCTTCTTCTTCTTCTTCTTCTTCTTCTTCTTCTTCTTCTTCTTCTTCTTCTTCTTCTTCTTC
>PVLA01016622.1:0-20121 GCA_004027455.1 Hydrochoerus hydrochaeris
AATAGTTTGTCACTGAGCTATATACTCCCAGCCCTAATCATAGCTCTTTGATGGCAAAGTTTAAGCCCCCTTCGGGGATTGAAATCTTTGGGTTCCATTGACATAGAGACTGTGCAAGGTGCCCACAGGTCCAACTCCATCCTGCTTCCTGCTTTCTTGCTTAGAAGGGAGAGTTCTAGCTTTGTTCTACTTCTCGCCCTTCTTGGGGCCTTTGCTCAGCGCTTCCCAGCCAGTCTATGGCCCTAGACAAGAGCCTGAAGTCTCCAAGGACTCTGTTGGTGTGCAGAAGGAGGTCAGGAGAGCCTCTCACAAGAGGAAAAGAAAGGAAAGAGTGGGTGGAGATGGGGTCTCTGGGATCCCACGACTCTCCTGGTGCCTGCAGGACCTGATTCAGCCAGGGAAGCAACGCTGAATCTCAGAGCATCCTGGGGAGGCCCTGCAGCTCTGGGGCAGCACTGAGCAGCGTCTTCCACTGTGGGTGGTGATGGCGATGCTTATGGTGATGACGAGGTACTCCTGTGTCAAGCTGGGGGCCTGCCAGGAGCCACAGGGAGCAGACGTCTCAGGAGACAGAGGCTGTGTGACCCAGGGTCAGGGACAGGGTCCCCCAGCTGCGTGACATCACCAGCTTGTATGGTGCAATTTGTGGGAGCTGGGGTGGTGCACAGTGGAGCTGGACAATGGCGTGCACTTCTGTAGCCTCATCAGTCTCAGTGGCTGAAACAGGAGGTTCTTCAGTTTGAGTCCAACCTGAGCAGTTTAGTGATTTAGGGAGACTCTTTCTCAAAAGAAAAGTGCTAGAGACGGCAGCACGTTGCCTGTGATCCAAGCCCCCAAGAGGCTGAAGCAGGAGGAGTTTAGTGGGTTCAAGGCCAACCTGGGCGACACGGTGAGTTCAAGGCAGACTGAACTGTATAAGGAAACCCTGTCTCAACAAAACAAAACAAAACAAAATTTAAAAATCTGGGGAGTTAGCTCTGGGTTCAATATCTAGTACCACAGAAACCAAAATAAACAAAAATAAAAAACGAGAGAAGGTCTGAAAGTCAGGCTGATAGCCACTTGTGACTGCACCCCAAAAACAGTGAGTCACTGGCAAGGAGCTTGGCAGGGTAGGGCTCTTCCTTCAAGAGTTCACTGGCAAGGCTACACCGGCTGCAGAGCGAAAACAGCAGCAGCAGGGGTGAGGCAGGTGGAGAGGCCACCCAGGAAGGTCCGCCAGTCCACACTAGGCGTGACCATGGCCGTTAGGAGGGCAGGGGATGGTTCCTTGCTCCATACACCACGGACAAGAGAGCTTCCGCAGCAGTTCCTTAGTAGGGACGATTACTTGAACAGCCCAACAGCAAGGCTGCTCCCTGGATGGGTGCCTGGCTCCAGGACCTGCTGCCGACACAGCACCACAGGTAGTGTTTGCTTAGTATAAACGTACTTATAAGGGCACGACATGTTGACTCCTATTAATTCACTTTTCTGAGCTCCTGTTTCTCCATCTGTGAAATGGGATAATCAGTGAATCCCTGCTATGGTGTAGTTAGGAGGATTAACAGGAATAAAGCTTAGCACACTGTGCTTAGTCAGAGTTAACGATGAGTCTCCTAGAACCTTTCTTCTATGTACTCACAAACACAGTGATGGTGATTCTGGTGACATGACTGTAATTCCAGCATTCTGGGAGACTGAGGCAGGAGGATCGCATGTGCAGGCCCATCCTGGGCAACTGTGTGACATAGTGAAAATATCATAGAATAAAAAATAAATATATAAGTGAAAAGTGGCTGGGGATGTAGCTCAGAGGCACAGCGCCTGACTGGCAAGCGTGACGCCCTGAGTTCAATTCACAGTGCCAACAAAACAAAAAACAAAACAACAAGGAATGTTCATATAGAAAACAAAACAAGATGCTCTGTAGTTCCCCAGGAATGCTCTTCCCACCTTGCCTATCTGCTGGATGGATTCCTGATTGTCCATTGAGGTTCTGCCTCAGTGCCTCTTTTCGTAGGGAGCTTCTCATAACCTGTCTGGTTCCATCGCCAACCTCTAGTGCATTTTGTCTGTTCAAATTGTCTTTCATTCACCCATTGTTTACTTGAGAACCTACCGTGTTCTAAGCTTTTGCTTGGTATGAGCAAGAACCTACCCCTCAGCCAGGCGCGGTGGCTCACGCCTGTAATCCCAGCACTCGGGAGGCAGAGGCAGGAGGATCGTTGTGAGTTCGAGACCAGCCTGGGCTACAAAGTGAGCTCAAGGCCAGCCTGAACTGCATAGCAAGACTCTGTCTCAAAAAGACAAAAAAAAAAAAAAAAAAAAAAAAAAAAAAAAAAAAAAAAAAAACCCCAAAAAACAAAAAAAAAGAACCTACCCCTCAAAACCTGTGAAGTCCCCTCAGGAAGACAGAAGCTTACATAAGCTGTAAATATACCGTGTGAAGAGAGTACCAAGCGAGACAACCCAGAATACCAGAAGAGAGGAGGGCAGATGAACTAACCTGGCCTGGGGAAATCAGTGAAGGCCTCCTGGAGAAGGAAAATAGGTTTGAGCTGGTTTTGAAGGAAGATGTTAAGAGATAACCAGAAGAAGATGGGGAAGGATGGAAAACAAAATGTCTCTGAAAGGAGCCAAGTGCTGAGAGAGGATAAAGTGAGCACTGGTTGGAAAAAGAACCGTGGAGTTCAGAGGACAGGGACATGGGTTTTTATTATTGCTGTTGCTGTTGTTATTGAAAAACCACGTGATCCAAGTACCCTGGAAGTCTGAGGCAGGATTACTGCAAGTTTGAGCTCATCCTGAGCAATTTAGCAACTTAGGAAGACCCTGTCTCAAAAATTGATAAAGGGGTGAGGGGCTGTGGATGCAGCTCCTTGCAAATGCCTTGGGTCCAATCCTGGAACCATTTAAAAAAAAAGAATAGAAAAGCCATGCTAGTTTAGTATATACATAGCATGGAGTCTCTGTGTGTAATGTCTTGCTCTTTGCTGTGCTGCTGTAACAAAACACTACAAACTGGATCATATTGAAACACTACAAATCTATTTCTCACCATCCTGGATGCCAGGATCTTCAAAATGAAGACAGCTGGTGTTTGGTGAGGCCCTTCTTGCTGTGTCCTGGCGTGATGGAGGGCAGAAGGGGCCATGAGCTAGATGCCACACGCTCATGTGGCAGAGGAGTTGAAGGGTGCGTCTGCCCCCCCCCCATTCCATAGCACCGCCCACTCATTCCGGTGGCAGGATGCTCGTGGCTAACCATCTCTTGTTAGGCTCCGTCTCCCTGTGATGACCAATCAGGCACTAAGTTTCAACAGGAGTTTTGGAGGCGACAAAAACATTCAAATCCTGGCCTGCAAAAAAATAAGGAGGCAAAACTCATCTGGGATCCCACTCCCCTAAGCTAAGCGTTAATGTTAGCATGTATTCATTCCAGCCTTTTATTCTCTCTCTACATATGGCACTGGATGTACTTGTGTTTCTCCTGTTACCAAAGTGATAGCATACTGTACATGAGATTATATTTGTTTTATTTGCATGCCATCAAATATTCCTCCACAACAGAGGTCAGCCAACATTTTCAGGAACGAGTGAAATGGTACAAATATTTGGCTTTGCAGGTCATATGGTCTCAGTAGCAACTACTGTGTAAAGGAGGCCACAGACTAGGCGTCTGTGAGTGAGTGTGGCCGTGTTCCAGGAGGGGTTTATTTATGGTGCCTTAGATTGGAATTTCAGATTGTGTCCACATGTCTTTTCATTTTTCAATCATTTAAAAATGTAAGAACCACTCTTAGCTCACAGGCTACATGGAAACAGGTGGTGGGCCTCAGGCCCAGGTGGCCTTCAGCACGCAGTTGGCCAGCTCCTGTCCTGCAGTGATGCTTCTGGTCACACTGTATTGCATTGCATCCATGCATTGTTTGCACTGTTTACATAAACAGCCCTCTTCTGAAGATTGTTTAGATAGCTCTAATATTTTGTATTTCTGGAAAGCTAGGCCAACAGGTACCTTTGTGGTTAAATCTTTGGGTACATCCTTGACTATTTGCTTAGAGATAAATTCCTGCACGAGTAACTGATGCTTCAAAAAGTAAATATGATTTAGCACAGTTCTGATGCCATCATCCAAACTTGTGTCTAGAACAGATGTCAAAGATTTGCAGAACAAAGACCTAAGATCCCAGAGCAGAGAAAATGCAAGGAAGGATTTCTAATCTGAAGTGAAATTCTCATAGCCTCTCGGCTCCTCCTTGAGCACCCTCGAGTGTCAATCAGCATATTGGACCTGTCCCTCCTGATTCTGGAAGTGGGAAGAGCCTATCACCAACGTCTCTGATTTCAACCCTGACGTTGCAAAGATATGACTCATCTTTGCATCTCTGCTGTGGTCTGGGCACCAACAACCCAACAGAGCTGACCCCTCTAAGGTGTAGCAGAAGCCAAAAGCTAAATCCCTTTGCAGTGCAAGGGAGTTTGTTGTGCGCAGAGAGAACTTGCTCTCTGATTCCCTTCCTCTGAGGCCTCTGAGAACAGCAACTGTCACTCTGTCATTTTGTATTGGACCTCCACTAAGCTGCCTTCAGGGGCTCGGATGGATGCACAGGTGTCAAGCCGAGTATGCTAACTAGGACACTCATTTTACCGTGCATTCCCTCTGTCCCACCCTCTGAATTCTTGCACCTCAATGGCTCTCATCTGATCATTGAGATTTGTTAAATGAATAAGGGAAGTAGAGTGTGCACAACATAATGTCAGAGATAAAAAAAAGACACACTGTGCATTTATTTTGAAGGACATCTGCATGTACAGAAAGTATTATGGAACATGTTCAGAGAATCGTGCAGGGTAGATGTCAGACTCTTAGTGGTGTTTGAGACAGCACAGTGTGGTTGGGACTGTGCTTTTAAGTTTATACACTTTGGTCTTGCTTTGTATTTGTTTTACTCATAATCCTATGTTGTTCTTGTAAGAATTTAAAGATAATGGTTTTGACCAAGAAGCAAATTAGTCAGGAGAAACTAAAGGACACATTGGGAACTGCCCTCAGGGTCTAACAACTTAAAAATGAGGTTCATAATTAAGAGTTATATGTTTATGTTGGCATCACAGTCCTGGAACATATAGAAGACAATGGACGGTTTTCTTTTCTGTCTTTTTGAGACAGGGTTTCCCTATACAGTTCAGGCTGGCCTTGAACTTGCAGTGATCCTCCTGCCACAGAAATAAACCTTTTTTTTTGGTATTGGGAATCAAACTCAGGACTGTGTACTTGCCAGGCAAGGGCTGTGCAGCTCAGCTCTATCCTTGGATTTTTTTTTTCTTTTGTACTAAAAACTGAATCCAGGCTTTTTGACTTGAGCTACGTTCCCAGCTATTTAATTTTACTTTATTTTATTATTTTGTAAGGCTGGGTTTGAATTTGTGATGCTCCTATCTCAGTCTCCCAGAGTCCTGGGATTACAGGTGTGTGCCACCACACTCAGCTATGGATTTTATTTTTATTTCTTTTCTTTTTTTTTTTTTGTCAAATCCATGTTATTTCAAGGAGAGGAAAAAAAGAAAAAAACTAAAACAAAATTTCAAAACACATCAATAAGTGTACAAAAATGGTACATACAATGTGCATTGTCATCCCCAAGTCATTCACCCAGAGCACAAGACATCTGCATTCAACTGTCCAAACAACACCAGTACAAATCTTTCTCTTCAGTGAACTCAGAGAAATCAGTAGTACAGCTATCTTAACTAGTACATATATATTTTTTTCTTTAAGCTGCTCATACTAGTGAGACAATATAATGCTCACACATGTGTGTCTTATTTATTTCACTGAGTATGTTCTCAAGTTGCATCCATTTACCTATAAAAGTCATCAGTTTATCCTTCTTGATAATTGAGTAGTACTCCATTGTATAAAAATACCACATCTTTTTTATCTGTTCCTCAGTTGATGGGCATTGAGGTTGTTTCCAAGATCTGGCTATTACAAATTGTGCTGCTATAAACATGGGTGCACATACATCACTGTGGTATGATGTTTTTAATTCTTTTGGGAAAATACCCAGTAGGGGAATATCAGCTATGGATTTTAAAGTTTTGTTGTATGTGAGTAACAAAACATCTCAGGCTAGGTATGGTGGTGCATTCTTGTAATCCCAGCCCTCAGGAGGCTGAGGAGGGAGGGTTACTGCAAGTTCAAGGCCAGTCTGGGCTACATAGTGAGATCAAGGTAAGGTCTTGTCTCAAAACAAAAAACAAACAAAAAAATAAATTTCTGTCTAATGGAACCCCGCCCATACCTTTTACTACTAGTCCTGAAAATTTGTTTTCTCCAATGGGGGTCAGAGAACCTGCAATTTATTTCACATGGAGAGTGAGTTTAGGTTCTCTAACTCTGCTTTGGGTCCCTACCGGTGACAGCAAGAATGATGAGACACATACATTCAAAGTGAGTGAGGGGGAGTATTTTGAGAAGGCTGAATGCCGATGTATCTCTCATGGTGATAAGTTTTAAAATTTTAAACGCTAAATCTTTTGATCACACTTCATACAATCACCCTGGATTCCAACAGAGCCTTCTGAAAACTGAGGCTGTCCCAGCCAGGCATGGTGACACACGCTTATAATCCCAATATTGGGGAGGCGGAGGCAGGAGGATTACCATGAGTTTGAGACCGGCCTGGTTTACATAATAAAGTCAAGGCAAAACCTTTTGCAAAAATAAAACAAAATCCAAAATAAAATTAAAAAAAACAAAACTGGGACTACCCTGGGCACCTTATGGAGTCAGAGTAAGTGACAGAGGTTTCTCCAGAACCACCTTGCAGAACCAGAATGAGACAATAAGCAAGCAGATGCTTGCCCTCTCCGGCTAATCCATAACAGCTGGTCCTGTAGCTTTGTGAGGGGTCCCTCTGACCCTCTCTTCAGAGCTCTGCTCCCTCGGCTGCTCTAGCTGGAGCCTTTTCCCGTTTTCTCTTCCTTCTTTGCCTCTGTCTAATAAATCAGCCTGTGCCTCTCAGGGACACACTCGGAAATGCCTTCACACAAAGACACATCGAAAGCCTGCCAGGCTGACAATGTCCCCCAGCCCCTGTCCCTCTCTGGGGGACCTCTTCAGACTTTGCATAGTGATAGTTTCATTTGGGTCAAAGGCTATGTCCTCAGCACTATGAGAAAATGGCAAAAAAAAGAACACAGTCAGGTCCTGTTGTCACATGACCAGGAAAAAGGACTTGGGCAGCTGCTGCTGGGTGCAGTTGAGGTGCACCAAGGAAGGTAATTAAATGCTCACAGCCCTGGCAGACTCTGGCGAGCCACTTGAGAATCTATGCAAAATCCTTGTCTAACGTGTAGCAGGGGCTCAGGTAGTGTTAGTTGTTAGTCTTGTGCACATACAGAGGTCAGTGCAAAGAAAAGAGAGACTGTAAAGATGTACCCTGAACTGTGGCTGGTAGAAGTTGGTGAAGGAGGACTTCTCGCTCTTCTCAGTGGACATCCAGATTACCAAACTCACGTACTACTTAAGTGATATTCCTAATTTCCTCCACATCAAACTCCCCAACATGAGACAAGTTAACGTTTTTCCTTTTGTGGAATATTCTTGTTCTCATGAGTTCTAATTTCTTGTGGGACAGGGTGGGGTCTAACATTAACCAAAGAGTTAATGTTAACAAAGAGTGGGGGGGAAAAGAGAAGCTGCCAGAGGTTGAGGCATTCGTCTGTCTTCAGCCTCTGACTCACTGTCCCAGAGCCCCACAATTCAGAACCTAGCTTTCCTTCAGCCCCACCCCTCTTCAATCTTTATCATGGAGTTCAGTCCTTATTACTCCACTGCCTTTAAGAGTTTAAAGCCAGGTGTGGTGGTACATTCTTATAAGCCCAGCACTCAGGAGGTTGAGACAAGAGGATCACCACAAGTTTGAGACCAGCCTGGGCTACATAGCAAGACTGTGTCTCCAATAACAAAAACAAAAAAACAAACAAACAAAAAGTTAAGAGCAATTTTTCCTCTTTCTTTAGGCTGTGCAAAGAGTTCTCACCCAAAATTCCCTGTTCCTTTCTTTAGCCAGCCATAGAAAGGAGATAATGAGCCGGGTGTGGTGGCTTATGCCTGTAATCCCAGCACTCAGGAGGCTGAGGCAGGAGGATCTTTGCAAGTGCGAGACCAGCCTGGACTACAAAGTGAGCTCAAGGCCAGCCCGAACTGCATAGTGAGACTTTGTCTCAAAAAGACAAAAAAAAAAAAAGAGAGAGAGAGAGAGAGAAAGGAGACAACGTTATCATCTCATTTTCCACGTGAGGACATTGAGGCATGAGTATGGTGTTTACGCATCTCGAAGATCACCGAGCTAATGAGTGGCAGAGCTGAGCTCTAACCTGCCTCTTTCTGATGCCAAGGAATATCTTTTCCTTTCCTTTTTCCTTCCTTTCTTCCTCCCTTCCTTCTCTTCTTTTTTCATTTTGTGGACTAAAGCAATCCTTGTGCTTCAGCCCTCCAAATGCTGGGATTACAATTATATGCTGCCATGTCAGACCATGTTCTTTCTGAAAGTTAAAATGTAGTGTCTTAAGTAAATTAGGTGTGTGTGGGATTACTCCTGGTTCCTATTCATCTGAGAAAACCTCACCTCTCTGAGATCTCATTTCTGTCTGCATTCAGATTTTTCAGCAGCCTCAGATTCTTGCATCTGGCCCTACTGGCCTTCACCACATCTGCAGCTGTACCTGACCAGACTGGCCAAGCCAATGGGGCAGCCTGTAGGGTCAAGAAGAGAAAGGAGCCAGGGGTACATAAAGCCCCTGACCTCATTGCAGCAAGATGCTCTGGGAAGCCAAGAACAGAACCAAGAGTGATGCGTCAGCACAGAGGGAAGCAGAAATGATGACTCAACTCTGATCATGCTTCATCTCTTCTTTGCCTAAGAGATGAATCATCAGCTTTACGCCTTTTTCAGCCTGTTATTCATCTGAGCAGGATACAGGAAGGTGACGAAGGAAAACTCCCTGCAGTATGGGCCATCCCCGTGGAAGGCCTTGAGTTCAGATTCAACCTCTGCCGACAGCCTTGCCACAACTTGGAATTGAGACATATAGAAAACAGCAACTTAGTGAAGAGGAAAAGAACTGGAGCTCCAGGAATCAAGAAAGAGAAAGCAGAGAAACTGAGGATGGCACCGAGAAGGGAATGAAGCAGTGGGAACCCTAACGCTGCCTCCCAGGGGCGGTCTCGTATTTGCAAACACAAGCTTTTTTCTTCCTGTCTGAGTGGTGCCCAGGATCAGGCCACAGAAAAAGGTTGGACACTAAGAAGAGCCTCAAATATTATGCTGGAAGGGTATAAACACCAAAATCAAAGAAACTCGAGGACACATCACAGGGAGATAGACTCTGATAAAGTGATTGTCACCACGTTGGCAGAGCTTTTCTGCCCTAACTGACCTTCAACCACTGCAAAAGCAAAAAAATTATGATAAAGCAAAAAGCAGTAAAAACATGACAAGACAGGCCAGGGATTTAGCTCAACAGCATAGGCACCTGCCTGGCAAGCATGAGGGCATGAGTTTGATCCCTGGTACTAAAAACAAAAAACAAAAAAACATGATAAGACAGGATGCCTCCAAACCACCCAAAGCCTGATTTCATGGACAATGAAGTAGAGCAAACTATAGGAAAAGACTCAAAAATAAAACGGTCAAAATGTTTGAAGTGATAAAGATACATAAATAAATATATAAGGCATTTAACAAGTTCGAAGAGAACTTAATTAAATAAATAAGGGATTTTATTTTATGAATAAAAAGTTTTTGAGCTTAAAGAAGAAACAAATAATAAACTAATTGTGTTAAGCAAGACCATCCAACACATAAATGACCACCCCAGTAAAAATTGTTTGGTGTGGTGGCCCGTGCTTATAATCACAGCACTTGGGAGTGCCAGACTGGAGGGTCAGTGAATTTCAGGCCAGCCTGAAAGATGCGGTCTCAAAACAAGACAAAACAAAAAAGAAAAAGAAAGAAAACATGAAAAGAAAGCAAGCAGAGATAGATGACATAAAAACTTAATAGAGAACTGGGCATGGTGGCTCACGCCTGTAATCCCTGCACTGGGGAGGCCAAGGCAACAGGATCATTGGGAGTTCGAGATCAGCCTGGGTTACAAGGCCAGCCTGAACAGCATAGAGAGACCCTGTCTCAAGAGACAAAAAAAAAAAAAAAAAAAAAAGAAAAAAAAGGAAGGAAGGAAGGAAGGAAGGAAGGAAGGAAGGAAGGAAGGAGTAGTCCCAAATAAATGACCTAATGATGTATCTCAAAGTCCTAGAAAAACTATCTAAATCTGAAACTAATAGAAAGAGAGAAATTATAAAGATCAAAGCAGCAGAAACTAATGAAATTGAGACTTAAATAGCAATACAAGGCCAGGGATTTAGCTCAGCAGGGTAAGCACCTACCTGGCAAGCATGAGGTTGTGAGTTCAATCCCCAGTACCAGAAAAAAGAAAGAAAGAAAGAAAAGAAAAAAAGCAATACAAAAGATCACTGAACCAAAGAATGAGTTCTTTGAAAGGATGAGGAGAAGTTCTAGGAATGGGTGGGGATGGGGTGAGGGAAGAGGACGCCCACATGAAAAGGGTCGATATGAGATCAGGCTGTGGAACAGCCGCCCGGCAGTGCATTCATTTACTGTGCATCGTGAACATGTACTAATAGCAAATTGAGAAGAAAGAAGAGTCGATCCCTACTGTGAACTAATATACCACTGTGACTACAAAGAGCACTGCAGAGCACAGGTTCCTGGAGTGTTCCAGTGGGGACGTGAAAGCCTGCTCTCCAAAGTGCCTTTACCGACTGTCGAGGCAGAGATGCAGAGACAAACAGAACAGCGAAGGCAGGTGTGGCGTAAGCTTGCTGGGGGCCTGACCCCAGACTCAAGCTCAACCTGGGCATCTCAGCTACTTAGAGAGACTGTGTCAAAGTAAAGAGTTGGGGATGTAGCTCAGTGCAAAGGCCCTGGGTTTGATCCTCAGTAGCGCGCACACACACACACACACACGTGCACATGTACACACACACACACACGCGCACATGTACACACACACACGCGCACGCACATGTACACACACACACACACACACAATTTCTGCCCTCCTGAAGCTTACCTTCTAGTGAAGGAAAGCAGCAATGAACAAAGACACATATGTGTTATGTTTGGCAAGTGCTCTACCATGAGCTACACCTAGCCCTTACATAGATGTCATGTGATGTTTGTTGATGACAAGCACGCTGAAGAAAAAATTAAACGGTGAGCCGTAGAGCTGACAAAGGCTTGGAGGACTTGATAGAGATAACCCCTGAAAAGAGTCTAGCACAAGGCCGGACACAAAAGGCCTCAATAAAGAAAATATGTGAGCTGGGTGTGGTGGTAGATGCCTGTAATCCCAGTACTCTGGGAGGCTGAGGCAGGAGGATTGCAAGTTCAAACCCAGTTGTGCAATTTAGCAATTTAACAAGATCCTGTCTTGAAATAAATGAATAAAAATAAAATAAGAGTTGGACATGGTGGTACACACCTGTAATCCCAGCACTGAGGAGGCCAAGGCAGGAGGATTGCCATGAGTTTGAGGCCAGCCTGGGCTACATAGTGAGTTCAAGACCAACCTGAATTATATAGAGAGACACTGTCCCTATCCCACCCCCAAAATAAAATAAAATAAGGGTTTGGGCTATAACTCAATGTGAAGACCCTGGGTTCAATTCCTAGTACTAGGGAAGAAAGAAAGAAAGAAAGAAAGAAAGAAAGAAAGAAAGAAAGAAAGAAAGAAAGAAAGAAAGAAAGAAAGATCTTCTCTGCAGTTTAGGAAGTAAAGGCCACATGCCCTTCCAGAATGAGCAAATCTTGGCTTCCTGGGGGACAAGCATGTGGATGGTCCCTCCTAGGGTTTCCAGCCTGGGCCAGCATTCCTGGCCTGAAGGCAGTAGAGAGGAGAGCCAGCTGAGATTTTGTGAAAACAAACAAAAGCAAAAAGGTGAAATTCACATAACACACAATTAATCATTGATCACATTGAAGTGAACGATTCTGTGGCAGTTGGTACAATCACAGTATTGTACAATCACCGCCTTTATCCAGTTGCAGCCCATTCTTAGTGCCCCCAGAAGAAGCCCAGATCCATGAAGCACTGTCTTCCCCTCCCTGACAACCACCATGCATTCTTTGTACCTGCTGTCCTGGGTGTTTCAGACGATGGGCTCACACCGTATTTGAACATCTGAGTCAGTCTCCTGTCACTGACTGTCTGTTTCTGAGGTACTCTCACACGGCAGCAGGGCAGCTGGCTGGTTATCCGTCGTGTAGGTTGGAACCAGGAATCAAACGCAGGACCTTGTGCTTTCGAGGTAAGCACTCGTGCCGCTGACCTATAGCCCCAGCCTTATAGAAGAAACTGGGACAGGGAAGATAAAGTAATGGAAAGGACCAAGGTTGTAACTCAGAGCGAAGGTCCTAGGTTCGAACCTCCGTACCTCTAGTACCTCCAGTACCTCTTGCTATTTCCATTTGTTTTCTTACAATTCATAACACTTTGAAATACTTTTATTTGTTTACTTTTTATCATCCAACCCCTGCACTACACTATATGCTGCTTAGGGCAGGAACCCCCTGCCCACTGGGACCCCCAGTCTCTGCCTCAGAACTGCCTGAGGGTAAAAGCTTACTTCATAAATGTTAAGTGCACCTGGAGTGTAGTCGAGTAATTAAATAAATGCATCCAACTTACAAAACATCCCGATGTCATGCATCTATAGACCTGACATACACAAATGATACTGTTTTCCAAATATTAATTAATGAAGTCTTTGAAATTTCCCTGAAGGGTTGGCTGAGGGTGATTTCATGGTGGATCCAAGACACAAATAGAGTAAAATAATTTATTCTGGGTCACTGGTGACTCAGAGTCTGGGAATAGAAACACACTCCAAAACCTTTGCTCTAATTAGTCAAAATAATTATTAGGCACAATAGTTAGGCACAAATGACCTCAGCCAGGCTGTTGCATAACTTCTGGAATTTAAGACCTACACTAATTTGGCTTTAATGACACTATTTGTTGTGGCTTGCCACCCCAAACCCTTTTTGCCTTTTCTGAGTAATCAAACATTTGTCTCAAACTACAACCTGTTCAGTAATGGGTGCTTTGACTGACTTATTATCATGTTTTGGAGTCATCCCTCCAATTACTTCCCTCTAATGCAGTTGTTGCCTTTTGGGGAGAGTGTTAAATGATTGTTTGGGGTTATTTTTAGAGGTCAGTTCCCCTTAGGAGCTTCTCCCTTTGCCTGCTTATTGATTTATTTGTAGTGCTGAGGGTCAAACCTAGGGCCTACAGGATTCTAGACAAGTGCCCTACACTGAGTTACATCCCCAGCCTCCAATACACTTCCCGAATCAGGATGTATTGTGCCCTCTATTGTGAGCAGGGCTCTATGCAGCAAGCTGGGGACAGTCAGGAATGAAACACAGCTCTCTTGTCCAGCATGCCCGAGGCCCTGGGTATGATCACCAGCTCGGCAACCAAAAACAAAATAAATAAGACAAGACAAGACAAAACACACAGTCCTCCCTCTAAGAAAAATTCTGTGTGTGATATTAGTAGTTTAAGGAGGGGGTGCACAATTTATTTCTTTTTTACTGGGTGTAGTGGTGCATGCCTATAATCCTAGCACTTGGGAGGCTGAGGCAGGAGGATCATTTCGAGTTCGAGGCCAACCTGGACTATAGTGAGATCCTGTCTCAAAAAACTGAAAAAAAGAAAAAAAATTCCTTTTTGTTCCTCTTTCTTTTTCCTTTCTTACCCTTTGCCTCTCTCTCTACCTCCCTTCCTTTTCTTTCCTTCTTTCTTGTAGGATTGTGAATTGTCCAGCAAGTATTGAACTACATACCAATTCCTTTATGTTTGTTTGTTTGCAGTACTGGGGGCTGAACTCTCGGGGACTTCACACTGAGCTACATTCCCAGATGTTTTTGTTTTTGGTACTGAGGATCAAACTTACAACCTCACACTTGCCAGCCAGGTGCTTGTGCCTCTGAGTACATGCTTTTCTGGATTTTCCGTGAGATTATGCATGTTATCCCCAGTATCAGCCTAGGAAGCATGTGCTCTTATTCATTTATTATCGTCACCCCCACTTACAGACAAAGAAACTGAAATACAGGGACTCAGGTGACTTGCCCCAAATCACGCAGCAGGATGGGGGCAGGAGGGAACCTAGGGAGTGGGCACTGCGCTTTGATTCCCTGTCCTAGACTCACTGTAGCAGAATTATTGATTGCCCAGGAAGGCCTCCAAATCCTCTGCTATTGCTCATCCCCCTCTAGACTCACTCAACAAACATTTGCTGGGGACTTGCTCTCTATCTGCAGGCACATGGAGAGGATTTAGAGCGGATCTTTGCCAAGTTGGAGGGATAGTCTGGAGCAAGGACTGGCACTTTGGAGCGAAATCCTCGACTAACTCCTGGTTTAGTTGGTCGCAGATTTGGGGAAGAAAAATACAGTTAAAGTTGAATGTCAGGTCACCCAATTACCTTTTAGCATGTTTTATTACATTTCATTTTGATTGCTGTATTGTCTTAAGTATGTATTTCAACCTCTTTGGTCTCAGGTTCCCAGTAATCATAATGAGAATAATAACCTCCCCCCATTTCAGTTGGGCATGGTGGCAAACACCTATAATCCCAGTACTCAGGAGGCTGAAGCAGGAGGATCACTGTGAGTTCAAGGCCAACCTGAACTACATAGCGAGAACTTGTCTCAAGAAAAAATTTTTTTTCTACCATACAAATGTTCAACAATGGAAGCTTGCAAAAGTAGAGACCAGAATAATGAATCCATCTTAAAAAACTATCAGCTCATCAGTTCTCAGTCGACCCAATTTCATTCCCTTTCCAGCCCTCTGGAATGTTTGAATTCCTCCTCTGGAGAGTTTTTTTCTTTCATTTAGAAAAATTTTAACCTCAGAATGGCTAATCTGACTTTTCATCAGTTCCCCTGCAGCAGATCTATTGCTTGTTGTGGTATAAACTTTGTTGCAAGATTCCTTAAGGGCTTTGCTTTGAATTCAGAGTTTTGAGATTCAAAACCTACTTTAGAGAACTAAAAAGAAAAAAAGGAAAAAGAAAAGAAAAAGAAAGAAAAAGGCCAAAGCAAGACAAAATACAACAAAACAAAAATCACCTCTCTTTTACAAATCAAAAGCCTTGGCTTTCAAAATTATTATCTTTGCCATGAATTTCAAAAGCCTGGCTGGGAACTCGTGAAAAGCAAGAATTTGGTTCTTTCTTTTTTGAATTGGTTTGGGTCAAGTCTCTCCAAGGGGTTTCTGTAGAATGGTTCAGCCTCAGCCTCAACACATGGTTTTATGGGAAGAAAGGGCAAAAGGATTTATTAGAAAAAGGAACAAACAGCATTCCTAACTGTGCAAAATAAATGGCTCTCCTCTCTCTCTGTCTCTCTCTGCTCTCTCTGTCTCTCTGTCTGTCTGTCTCTCTGTCTGCCTCTCTCTCTCTCTCTCTCTCTCTCTCTCTCTCTCTCTCTCTCTCTCTCGCCTAGGGATTACACTTAGAGCCATGTGTTTGCTAGGTAAGAGGTCTGTATCTCCAGCCCTTTTTAGTTGTCTTGACATAGGGTCTCACTACATTGCCTAGGCTGGCAATCGGTCCTCCAGGAGGACTGAGGCAGAAGAAACTTGCAGTCCAGTGCCTCAGTTT
Organism: Hydrochoerus hydrochaeris; assembly: GCA_004027455.1. Lineage (NCBI taxonomy): Eukaryota > Metazoa > Chordata > Mammalia > Rodentia > Hydrochaeridae > Hydrochoerus > Hydrochoerus hydrochaeris. The sequence goes on from PVLA01016622.1 coordinate 15,754, forward strand.
CTCCAGTATCCACCATACCAGGTTCCATTACTATTTGCGTCACTAAAGTATTAATTTGAGGGTTGAAGAGTAGCTCAGACGTAGGGCATGGTTTTAAGCATTCTTAAAGCCCAGGATTCAAAACCAAATAAAAAATAGTTTTAGGGCTGGGGATTTAGCTCAGTGGCTTAAGTGCCTGCCTGGCAAGCGCGAGGCATGAGTTCAATCCCTGGTACCAAAAAAGAAAAAAAAATTTTAGCCAGGTGTGTTGGCTCACGCCTGTAATCCCAGCACTCGGGAGGCTGAGGCAGGAGGATCATTGTGAGTTCGAGCCCAGCAGCCCGGGTTACAAAGTGAGCTCAAGGCCAGCCTGAACTGAATGGTGAGACCCTGTCTCAAAAAGACAAAAAAAAAAAAGGTAAAAATAACGTTAACTGTTCAAATTATTTCTCGGAATATTTTTCTTGAAGCTTTAACCTGCAATTTCCCCGAATAGTTTGTAAAGTCTGGGCGAGTTGTTTTCTATTTAATATGCCAATATGCCTAGGTGTTTCTGCAGGGCGGTCTCAGGCTTCTGTGTAGTTGCTTGTGCAGAATTCAGCGTCCCAGATGTCACCTAAAGCCCCTGCTCAGAAAGTCTGATGCTCCTGCTTAGGCTTGCATCATCTGATCCCTTAGTCAGAGGCACCGATGTTAAGCTTCAAGGTATCACCTTTTAAAACCGAGTCAGAGTGTTCTTTTCATCCACCGAACACTTCCTATACCAATCAGAACCTAGCATCTCCTAGAACTGGGACTCAGCCGACAGCGTGTTGCCTGATGTGATCCAGCACAGCGAAGGGGAAGGAAGGTGGTTACTGGTTGGAACCACAGACTGAGAATAGAATCACTGGTGTTTATCCTCAGTGTGGCCAGCAGCCTCTCGGTTTCCCCGTGGGCAGTTTTCCTGGTGGTAAAATCAGAGTAGCCTATGTCCTAATAGCTGCAGGCAAGAACATTTATGTTTTAAAAAAAGTGGCTTGAAATGATCATGATAATGTCTTCCCTGACTGTTCCAATGTGCAGTATTTTATTTTATTTTATTTATTTGGTACCGGGGATCAAACTCATGACCTTGCACTTGCCAGGCTGGGGCTGTACCACTGAGCCATATCCCTGACGCCCTACTTTAAATTCTTATAACTGTGTGCTCTGTCAGGCCTGACATTGTGCAGCATTTTAAACTTTGTTTTTTTGTTCTGTTTTGTTTTGTTTTGAGACAGGCTCTCACTATGTATTTTAGGCTGGCTTTGAATTCATTATGTAGCTAAGGCTGTCCTTGAACTTGCAGTGATCCTTCTGCCTCAACCTCCTGTGTGCTGGGATGACAGGCATGTGCTACACACCTGGTAGGCTAATATACTTTAAATTTTAGGGTAGTTTTAGATGTACAGAAAAGTAATGCAGATAGAACAAGAGTTCCCATGTACCACACATCCAGTTTCCCCTATAATATAAACATCTTACATGATTATTGTATAGTTGTGGTTTAGTTTTGTTTTGTTCTTTTTTTTTTTGAGACTGGGTCTCATTAAATCACTCACTGCATTTCCTAGTTGGGCTCAACTTTGTGATCCTCTTGCCTCAACCTCCAAGAGTGCTGAGACTGTGGGCTTGTGCCACCACGCCTGGCTCTCCAGTTGATTTTATTAAATATCGACTAGCAGTCACTATCCATTTCCCTGCCACATCCCACATCCTCTGGGAAGCAGTAATCCTTCTGTGGGTTTTCCACTTATGGATATTTCATATAAACTGATGGCTTCTTTCAGTTTCTCTAAAGTTTTTGAGGTTTATCTGTATTATAGGGTGTATCAGGGCTTCATTTCTTTTCATGGCAGATAATATTCTATTATGTAGTTGGACCACATTTGTGTTACCCGTTCATCAGAGTGAACTTAGCCACATTTGGACCATTCTGATTTTCCTTACTACTTTAGATTAATACTGGTCTCAGATATTGGTAGAATGTCTTGCAATTGGGATTTCTCTGATCTTTTTCTCATGATGAGCCTGGAAATGCAGGTTTTAAAAAGGAAGAATAAAGAGTTGGGCATAGTAGAGTACGCCTGTAACCCAGCACTTGGGAGGCTGAGGCAGGAGGGTCATTGAGAGTTTGAGACCAATCTAAACTACAAAGTGAGCCCACCGCCACCCTGAACTGCATAGTGAGATCCTGTCTCAAAAAGATAATTAAAAAAAAAAAAAAAAAAAGGAAAAAGGAAAAACATGGAGGTAAGGCTTGGTCTCCTCCATGCACACCCAGAGTAGACACCTGGCTATCATGATTGATCAGTGTGATATCTATGTATTTCGCCATCTAGGAAGGAATCTGACAGATAATTGTATTGTGGAGCTAGGGTATGGCTCTCTCTGCTCCTTATTATCTATACGGGTGTTGTGGCTTGGGTCTAGATGTCCTCCCAAAGCCTCATGTGGTCATAGGTGGAGACTTTTCAGAAGTGGCTGTATCTAGAGTGTGTGATGCTGGGGTTGATTCATGGTGCAATGCCAGGCACAAGGGCACTAGGATTGAGGGTGTGAGCGTTGACTGCCCTGTGTAACCTGGATAAGATATAAGGGATAGAAAGAGCTGTGGTCCTCCCTTGCTTGCTTTTGCTGTCTTCTGCCTGCTATGAATATTTCTCCTCTGTGATGTCCCTCTGCTAAGCCCCCTGCCTTGGAACCAACAGATTATAGACTGAAATGTCTGCAAACTGAGCTAAATAAATCTTTCCTCCTTTAATTTAGGGTGTTGGGTCAGCAATGAGAAAAATAACTAAGACAATCAGCCAGATCCTTGCAGAAGAGGCATGGCCACTCCAACTAAGGGACTTGGGAGGAATGAAGTACCAGGGTTGCGGGCCTTGGAAGGACGGGTGGAGGCCTCTCATTTGTGACCTTCCCTGCACCATTAACCTCTGCGGTAGACTGTTAACATATTTGGTTTTTGTTCTCAGTCCTGTTACAGCCACTAAAACTCTCTTATTGGGCTGGAAATGCTTGCCTAGGAAGTGTTGGGCTCTGGGTTCTATCCCCAGCCAGCACTGCAAAAACTAAAATAAATTAAAAAACAAAATAAGCAGGGACCAAATGTATAATAGAAATAGGAAGAAGATATCAAATGGGAAGGGGGATAGGGAGGGGAGAGAAAGGAAGGAAGGGAAAAGGAAAAGAAATAATGAGAAAAGAAGGAAAAGATGGAAGCAAAACTTTGTAAATAAGGAGAAGAGTCTAAGAGAGGGTAAGGGAATGGGGGGAAAAAGAATCAAATTATATCATGTGCACAATTTCCCTGTGATGAATGTGATCATTATGCATACCTAAAATGTTCAAATAAATTTAATTAATTAAAGAAATGCCGGGGGATTTAGCTCAGCGGCATAAGCGCCTGCCTTGCAATCGCGCAGTCATGAGATCGATTCCCGGTACCAAAAAAAAAAAAAAAAAAAAAAAAGAAATACAAAGACTGAAAAACTTTCATAGGTTAAGAAGAAGAGAGATGCTGATTTGTTTTATTTATACTACTATTTTATCATAGTTCTTTGAAAAGGAAGTGTTATCTGTTTCTTGCCTAGAAGAATCTTTTCAGTCTATGCTTGTACTGAGTAACTACTTTGAAGACAAAGATACACAGTGTACAAACAAAAAATAAATAATTCAATAAATAAAACTTGTGTGTTTCCCGAGTGACAGATGTGTCCTTTGTCATTTATAACCAGCCCCTTGGGATCACACCTGAGCTTGTGCTAAGGATGGAACTTGGAGTAGGGCCCTAAATGGCCTCAGGAGGGAGCTGGTCACTAGCAAGACCAGGGAGCAGAGGCTGTGAAGTCCCTCTCACTGACCTGGGAAGGAAAGTCTGTTGGAAGTTAAGCTTTCTAACAACAACAACAACAAAATGTTTTGATACTGGAGATTGAACGCAGGGCCTTCACACTGAATCACATCCTCAGCCTGTTTTGTTATTACTATTTTTTGTGTTGAGACAAAGTTTCTCTAAATTGTGCAGGGAGACTTTAATTTGGAAACTTCCAGCCTCAGCCTCCCAGAGGGATGGGATTACAGGCTTGCACTACCACGCCCGCCTAAGGTTTCAAAACAGCTTGGACAAGAACACCATCCCTCCTCACCCCTCCAAACTCCTGAACGAGGAACTTTAATGAGTCTAGGAAACTGACAAAGCTAGGTGCTGGCAGGGTATCAAGTTTGGAGAGGGTATGGACGTTGTCTACCCACCCTCCTCCGCTGCTCCTGTGGCTCCTGTGGGGCTGTCCCGAGCTCCTGAGTTCTGAGCTATGTTCTAGCAAATTCCCAAACCCCAGGGGGGAATCGTGAGAACTCCCAAAT
>PVLA01016623.1:0-20120 GCA_004027455.1 Hydrochoerus hydrochaeris
AGATGACAAGATTCACTAGAATATCCACTATGGTTTGATTATTACCTGCCTTTGAAGTTTTATACTGTCTACAATGTTTTATTTTTACTAATATTGTTATTTACTGCTATACTCAATTATACTGCTATATTCAATTATGCCTGATGATATAGACATTCTATTGAAGATAATAAGAAACAACACAGTAATCATTGTAGATTACCTTGTACTGTGGTTTTATAAGACTTTTTGGTTTCATGTTTTTATAGGAATTTTTTTGTTTTGTCTGCTATGTTTTGTTTTTCCCTCTAATACAGAAAGGATAGAAATACATGTAGAGATTCATGCATGTGTAGCTGTTTACACTCTCATTGTTTAACTATCTACTTTGCATGCTTTAATTTTTTAACTTGAACAACTATTTCTAAGAGGACAAGATGTAATTTATTAACTAGTGATTTCTTATTGTTTATCTTTTTTTGAAATTCTGTATTATCTCTACCCTTTACATGCTTTCTCTTTAAATAAAAAAGGTAATTTAATAAAATAAAAATCATATAAATAAAATTTCTTTTCTTTTGCTCTTAAAATAAAAAATAAAATAAATAAAATAAGAAAAGAAATAAGTAGCTTTCTTGACTTGGGTACTCCAAGAACCCTTTCCCTATCCACAAGGGTGGGTCTTGACAAGTGTCTTTTAGTACCATTTTCTCTTAGGTCACTGCAATTTGACAAAGAAAAGGCCTCGTTTTTCCTCTTTCATTTTACTTGAACTGAGAGCTACTAAGACTGAGAGTTGGAAATTGTATTCCACAAGAAAGCAACAGATCAAGGGCCCTCAATGGCCCTCCTAGGTTCCTAGAGCTTCCTGGCATCCTGCTTTCTTGAGCTCTAATGCATTCAGCTTTTCTTTGAATTCTGTAAAACATTCTATATTAATTTCTTAGAGCTATTGTAATAAAGCACTATCAAAGGGGTAGCTTAAAACAATAGACATTAATCCTCTCATGGTTCAAGAGGCAGAACAAAGCAATGGACTTTTTTTTTTCAGACGATCTCATTATGTAGTTCTAGCAGAATTTGAACTCACTATGTAGCCCAGGCTAGCCTCAAATTTGCAGCAATCTTCCTGGCTCAGCCTCCTGAGTACTGGGACTACAGGTGTACATCACTATACCCAATCTGGACTTTCATTTTGTTTCTACCTCCTTTATTACCCTAAAACTTGGGGTCAGATCACTGTTTTACTCTGCAGATAGCTGTGTTCATCGTTTAGGGAGTGTCTGTCTAAAAGCTGTTGATTAGCCCTAAATTCACACAATCTATCCCACCCCCCTTCAAGACTAAAGATATCAGCATAAGAGATCTAAGACAGTCAACTACCAACAAGTGCCCAGAAGTCTCTAGTCATTGTCCTACACCTATGGATTCCAGCAGATTCTCTGTAAGACTAGGACTGTCCCGAGCAGAGACAATTATCTTGTGGAGAATGAATTGTCTCCTCAAGTGACTTCTCCTGGAGCTGGATATTAAACTCAGGATTGAGATTATGATCATTGCAACTTTAACCCCCTCAGCAAATCTAGAAAAGCTGGTCTTTTTTTGTAAACAGGCCAACCTGATCCGCAACAAAACTGTGCTGTCCTTAGATCCTCAAGCTAAAGTACTTTCCTTATTTTTGTTTATTTTCTAACTCTGCCTAATAAATCTGCCTATGTGTCTCTCTGACTTAGCCTGAGATTTTTTTTTCTATGACAGTAAAGTTGAGTTGAGGGCTTTGTCTCTTCTTTGGGAAGATCTTCCTGGACCCTGTCCAGTGATAAGATCAGTGGAAAATGCAGAGTAAGTGTTCTCTGAGTAGACACAGCCAGCATTTGTCTTAAGCTCTCCTCTTTAGCTCTGCAAATCTAGTGATGCAAAATATAGCTCTCAGAAGAATAAAATCCATGAAAGAGCTGGGAAAGAAGACGGTACATTCACTGGATCAGAATTTGGTGTGTGGGCCAGGGATATAACTCAGCAGTGCAGATCCTTCCTGGTAAGCATGAGGTCCCAAGTTCAATTTGTGGTACTCACCAGAAAAATAAAAGACTTTGGTGTGTACATGGAGGGTAGTTCTTAAATATTATAAGCAAATGGCATCAGACTAATGCAGAAACCAAGCCAGAGATTTCATAGGAAAATGAGAGGCACATTACAGAGAAGCCGTTTCTCACAAATGGAGCCCCAAAGACACTCAAAATTTGGGGTCAACAGGAACAAACACAAATCACTTCAAAGACTGTTTGAGAATAAAAAAATTGCAGCTTGTCATGCCTCCTCTTCACACTGTGTACAGTGCATATGGAAACCTCCTGTATATCAATAGGAAAAGGATGAAGAGTCAAATAGACGTATGTAAAGGATATTAATAGTCAAAAGAAATGTAAGTGGCATTTGGATGCATAAAAATATACTCAGATTCCCTGATAAGTAAATAAAATCAATGACAACAGTATGTCATACTTTATTCATCTAAAAGCTGATACTATGCTGACTTGCTGGTAAGAGTTTGAGGGTGATGGTCTTTGGGATTTGTCAGCACCTGTTGTTGTCTTAGACACTTTTTTCATTGATGGAACATAACATCTGACACCTACAAGTTAAAAGGGGAGAAGTTTATTTTGGCTTACAGTTTGTAGAGGTTTCAATTCATAGTCAGCTGGCTCCAAGGGAGGGTGACATGGTAGGGGGATGTGGTAGAGGAAAAACTGGTCATTTCTTGGTGGTGAGGAATCAGTCACAGAAGAAGCCAGGAAGGGAGATAAACTCTTCTAGGTCACCCCCCAGTGAGCTACCTCTTCCATCCGGCCCTGCCTCTCCACAGCTAGTCAGCTGTCATCCAACCCCCAAATCCCATAATGCAATCTCCTTTTAGAACTGCCACCACTGAGTGCTCTTGGCTTTGGGTGGACATCTAGATGTAAATCTTAACAGTCATGGCTTTTCAAAATATTCTTTTTATTAATATGTGCTTGTGATACACAGTAAGGGCATTATTCATTGTAGGTATAATCACATTTTAGTCCTTTTTACTTCCCTTTCCACTTCCCTTCTTCCCCTCTCCCTCTATCCCTCAATCCCATTCATATCTGCAAAAGTTCTACCTCCTTGTTTCCTGTTGACTTATTTTGCTCCATGAATTATTTATACTTGGTGCTTCTCATGCAAAAGAAACCATGCTATATTAAATTCCTATATCTGATGTATTTCACTTAGCAAAAAAGGTCTCAAGTGTGATAGTTAATTGTGGTGTCAATTTGAATGAGAAATGCCAGGCAGCTCAGCACAGTGCTGGCTGTGTCTGGGTGATGGACTTCCTGAAAAGAGAAGACCTACAATGGAAGTGGGTGACACCAACCAACAGGACTGCAGCCTGGATGGAATAAAAGGGATAGAAAAGGGTTCACTTTTTGCTTCTTCAGAGGCCCTCCAGTGTTCTCCATTGGCTTTGGACTTTCATCTCTTGGCTTCCAGGGCAGACTCTTCAGCTTTCCAGCCCAGACTCTCCAGCCTGCTAGCACAGATCCTTCAGCTTCTCAGTGTTGACTCTCATGGGATTCTGCAGTGAGCTCCAAGCTGTTGACTTTTGACTGGATCCTCCACTCTCCAGCATGTAGGCAGCCCTTTTGCAGACTGCCTATTGTAAGCCTATCTTGTAAATCCTTTATTATATCAAATATACTATATTGTATTATTTCATATTTATCCTCTATTGAAGCTAACTGTAGTGGATTAAAAATTGGTGGTCAACTTAAACACTAGCTGAGCTGAATCAGTATGGCACTGAGTGTAAATAGCCTACCTGAGGACTGTTACCAGCATAAAAAGGAGAAGTGGAGAGGAAGAGAGTAGTGTGGTTTGGAGCTGTTGGTTCTTTGGGGGCTGTTGGTTCTCCTAGAGGAGCTTGTCATACTGGCTTCCCTGATATGAACTTGACTCTTATCATTAGAGGAGCTTGGGACCTTCTTGTCGCTGAGAATGGCTGCAGTTCACTTTGGGGGAGCTCTGGTCCTTACTCTGAGCATCACTCGCTGGCTCTGGCAGAGAAAGAGGTATGCTGTTTAGTCTCCAGGAGAAGCTTGTCAGTCTGGATTCCTGATATGAACTCAGATGTTCTCATCTTTGGAGCAGCTCTGAATCTCATTGTCATGGAGGATGTCTGCGGTAGTTTTCGAGGGAGCCCTGGTCCTTACTTTTGTGTGCCGCTCCTTGGCTCCAGTGCAGAATCCTCAATTTACTGACACAGATCCTTCATCCCACTGGCATAGACTTTCTAGCTTCCGCCACTCACCTTTGGACCTTGCTAGCACAGATCCATGAAACAGACTTGCATGAGTCATCGTGGGCTCTAGCCTCCAGTTGGACTCATGGGGGGGGGCACCGTCTTGGGCTCTGGATCTTTAGCTGGACTCATGCAGGTTACTGCCATGGGATCCAGGCTCTCAGCTGGATTTTCTAGGTCTTTAGTGTGTGGATAGATTTCCTGCTCTTTCTTTGTGTTTGACTCCTTGGATAACCATTATAAATAATACTATAAATTATGTGTCCTGTTTGTAATCGTTCTCCTTGCTACCCCTGACTACAATACTGGTACAGAAGATGTATTCCATTTTCCTATAAATGACCCAAATTTATCCTTCATGACTGACTACATGTGTGTATATAAAACATTTTCTTTATTCATCTGTTGATGGACATATAGATTGTTTCAAGATTTAGCTATTGTTTACTGCTATAAACATAGATATGCACATATCATAATATGATGTTTTTAAATCTTTAGGGAAAATATGCAGAACAGATATAGCTGGATTGAGTGAATTCCTATTTTGAGTATTTTGAGGAATTTCCTATGATTTATGTAATTGTTATAACGGTTTACATTCCCACCAACAATGTAGAGGGTCCCTTTCCCCCCACAACTTTGCCAGCTTTTGTTTTTCTTTTTTCCAAGTTTGTGATTATAGTCATTCTTTCTGGAGGAAGGTTGAATCTCAGTGTTGTTTTGATTTGCATTTATTTAATGATCAAAGATGCTGGACATTTTTTCATGTAACAATTGGCCATTTGTGCCTCTTTTGAGAAATGACTATTCATTTCAATTGCCCATTTTTGGATTAGGTCTCTTATTTTGAATTAGTTTCTCTCTCTCTCTTTTATATATACTAGATATTAGTTCTCTGTCCAAGGAGTAGCTGACAAAGTTTTTTTCCCATTCATACATTGCCCCTTCACTCTGTTGGTTGTTTTCTTTGCCATAAAGAAGCTTTTTAATCTGATATAATTCCATTTGTTGATTCTTGGGGTTATTTCTTGCACAATTGGAGTTCTGTTCAGAAAGTCTTTGCCTATGTTTGTGTTTTTAAGAGTTTTACCTAATTTGTGTTATAGCAGAGTTGATGTTATGGCTTGTATCTGTATGTCCCCTCAAAGCCTCGTGCTCATAGGTGGGGCTTTGTGGAGGTGGCTGGATCTAGGATGTGAGGATGTGAATTAAGGGAATATGGTAACTAAATTATTCCACTGATTGGTTTAGCATAGTTCTGGATGTTCCTCAGATTGTTCCCATCTATTTCTAGATGTGAATGACACCATGTGATAGGCTTGCTATTTCCAGCCTACCCTGCCATGGATTTTTTCTTCTCTATCATGCTACCTTGTCTTGGTGCCAGCCTACTATGACTGAAACCTCTACAAACTGTGAGCTAAAATAAACCTTTCACCTTTAATTTACGGGTGTTTTGTTTCAGCAATAAGGAAGTAAACAAGACACTTGATGCTTCTGTTTTACAAGTCTTTGGTCTGTTTTTATTTTATTGTATTACGGGTTGAGAAATATGGATTCATATTCATTTTTCTGCAGGTGGATAACCAGTTTTTCTAGTACCATTTGTTAAAGAAGTGTCTTTCCTCCAGTGTGTTTATGGCCCTTTTGTAAAAAACCAGATGACCTAACATGCCTAGGGTTGTCTTTGCATCCTCTGATCTGTTACACTGATGTACATGTCTGTTTTTTATGCCAGTACCATGCTGGTTTTAGTCACTGTAGCTTTGTAATGTAACTTGAAATCAGGGATTGTGGTGCTTCCTGCTTTGCTCTTATTGCCCAGGATTGCTTCTGCTATTATGGGTCTTTTCTGGTTCCATATAAGTTTTAGGATCATTTTTTCTAGTTTTGTGAAGAATACTGTTGGTATTTTGATTGGGATTGGATTACATCTATATATCAGTTTTGGTAATATGGCCACTTTGACAATATTTATTCTACCTATCCAGGAACAGGGAATGTCTTTCTATTTTCTGAAGTCTTTTTCCATCTCTTTTTTCAAGATACTATAGTTTTTGTTACAGCAGTCTTTCACTTCTTCAATTGGCTTAATTCATAAGTAATGTTTTTGAAGCAATTATGAATGGGATTACTTTCATAATTTCTTAATGTTTTTATTGTGGTGTGTAGGAACACTAATTTTGGTTGTTGCTTTTGTGTCCTGCTACTTTGCTGAGTTTATTTATTTCTAATAGTGTTTAAGTGGAGTCTCTTGGGTCTTCTATGTAAAGGATGATGTCATATGCAAATATACTTCAACTTTTCCTTTCTCTTACCTGATTGCTCTGGTTAATGTTTCAAGTATTGAACTAAACAAGAAGGATAACAATGCACATCCTTGTCTTGTTCCAGATTTCAGAGGAAAAGTTTCCAGTCTTTGCCCATTTGGTATGCTACTGGCAGTGATTTGTCATAAATGGATTTTATCAGTTTGAGATAATTTCCTTCTACATTTTCTCCAGGGATTTTTAATCATAAATGGATGTTGAATTTCTGTGTCTATTAATACGATCATGTGATTTTTTTTCTTGCTTCTGTTTATGTGATGTATTATACTTACTGATTTACATATGTTGCTGATTATGGTGGCACATACCTGTAATCCCAGCAGTAGGGAGGCAGAGAAAGAAAGATCTCTGCAAGTTCCTGTGGTACCTAGTAAGTTCAAGACCAGCCAGAACTACACAGAAACATCTTGTCTGAAACAAAACAAAACAAAAGTATTGATTTACACATGTTGATCTATCCTTGTATCCTTGTGTGAAGCCAATTTGGTTATGATGTATGATCATTTCAATGATTTATTGTATTTTGTTTCCCATTATCTTTTTGGGGCATTTTTGCTTCTCTGTTCATTAGGAGATTGTCTTATAACATTTTTTTGGTTGTTAAGTCCTTGTCTGATTTTGGTATCAGGGTAGGTACCAGGAATGAATGGTAGTACTCCTTTCTTTTCAATTTAATTGAAGTTCTGGTAGAATTCTGTGGTGACTCTATTTGGTGCTTGAGTCTTTTTTGTTGGTAGACTTTTTATTACTGTCTCTATTTTCTTGCTTGTTATTGATATATTAAGATTTTATATGTTCCTGATTCAATTTTGGTTATTCATATGTGTATAGAAATTTCTCTGTTTCTCTAGGTTGTCTAATTTATTTGAATATAAAATTCCAAAGTAGCTATTTATAATTCTCTGGGTTTGTTTTGGTGTTTTGTTTTGTTTTTTGGCACCAGGGATTAAACTCATGACCTCACACTTATCAGGCAAGTACTTGAGCCACTGAACTAAATCCTTGGCCCAGTGATTTGGATTTTGTCAGTGTAACTTGTGATTTTGCTTTTTATTTCTAATTGTATATAAGTGTGTTTTTTCTTTCCTTTTTTTTTGGTAAATTTGGCTAAGGTTTTATCAACTTTTAAAGAACTAACTCTTCAATTCATTGCTCCTTTGTGTATTTTATTCTCATTTTCATTGTTTCTTCTCTAATCTTTATAATTGCTTTCCTTCTATTAACTTCAGATTTGGGTTGCTCTTATTTTTCTGAGTTTCATCATTAGTTTATTTATTTGAGCTTACTCATTTGTGTGCTTCATACCTAGAAACTTCCCTGTTAGAACTGCTTTCATTGTGTCCCATAGGTTTTGGCACATTGTGCTTCCTTTGTCATTTGATTCTACCAATTTCTAAATTTTTTCCCTGATTTCTTCTGTGATTACTTGATTATTCAGTAATGTACTATTTAATCTCCATGTGTTTGTGTAATTTCTGTGGTTGCTCTTGCTGCTTATTTCTAGCTTAATTTCACTATGATCCAGTAGTATGTAGGGGATTATTTCATTTATCTTGTATTTATTTAGGCATTATGGTCTAAATTATGGTCTTTTTTGGAAGAAGTTCCATATGCTGCTGAGAAAAAAAAATATGTATTCTATTATTGTTGGATGAAATACTGTCAGTATATGCTAAGTTCATTTGTTCAATGGTGTAGTTTAACTCTGATATTTCTTTGTTAATTTTTCTTATCTGAATGGCTTGATTGTGAGAGTGAACTGTTGAAGCACCTTGATCTGATTGTCTTGGCATCTCCCTACCCTTTTATGTATAGTAATTTTGTTTTATAAAGATGGGCACACCAACATTTGGTGCATAGATGTTTATAATTGTTGTCTTTTCCTATTGGATTATTCCTTTTACAAGCATGTAATGGCTTAGCTATCTATTTTCTTTGGACCAATTTGGCTTGAAGTCAACTATGTTTAAAAGTAAGCTAGCTACTCTTGCTTGATTCTAGGCTCCAGATACATTGACTATAGCTTTCCATCCTTTCACCTTTGATCTATGAACTTTCTCTTAGATAAGTGTTTCCTGTAAGCAATGTATGGTTGGGTTTTGTTTTTTGTCCCAATCTGCCAGTCCAATTGGGGAGTTAAAACCATTGACTCTGAAGCTGGGTGTGGTGGTTCACGCCTGTAATCCCAGCATTTGGGAGGCTGAGGCAGGAGGATCATTGTGAGTTTGAGACCAGCCTGGGCTACAAAGTGAGCTCAAGGCCAGCCTGAACTGCATAAAGAAATCCTGTCTCAAAAAGACAAAAAACAAAAAACAAAAAGAAAGAAAAGAAAAAAACCATTGACTTTGAGGGTTATTATGGTAAAGTGTTTACAGAATCCTGTCATTGCATTATTTTTCCAATGCTGATTCCTTTGTTTGCTTGCTTGTTTATCTCCCAGTTAGATGTATACTTTCCCTTGGGCTCTTTATTGCTGGTGACCTCCTCTCTGTCTAGGATTTCCTTGGATATTTTATGCAATGCTGGTTTAGTGGTCAAGTAGTTTTCACTTTGCTTTGTAAGTAACTTGTTTATTTTCTCTAATGGCTTTTAGTACTCTCTGCTTTTGTTAATTTCTGGAATTTTTATTGTGATGTGTCATGGAGAGGTTCTTTTTTTTTTGGTCATGACTATTTTGGGTTTCTTTATGCCTTTTATGCTTGAATATTGAATCTTTCCCTTAGATTTGCAAAATTTTCTACTATGATTTCAGTGAATTAAATGTGTTATATCTGTTGAGTTATCTTCTAATTTTACCTTTATTCCTATAATTCTGAGATTTTAAAAACTTCATCTTGAGGATGGATCCAGCTTGCATGGTGTCTTGTTATTTTTAGGATATCACTGAATTTATGGTCTACTACATCCACCTTGTCTTAATTTCTGATGCTCTGTCCTCATATTGGCTGAATATGTTAACTGTGCTTTCTGTTGAATTTTTCATGTATTGCATTTGGACTTGCTTTCTTTTCTTAATTTCTAACTCATTACCAAACTGATCATTCATATGTTGTACTCTACTGGTTAAGATCATTAATTTATTTTTTCTTCTTTACTCTTGTTGAACATTTTATTAGTAAAATTCTTTAATAAAATCCTCTTTAAGCTTGCTATTCAGCTTGTGAAATTGCTTTTGTGTTTCTTCTTTGAGCTGTTCATTTTAACTGTTTTTTGAGTCTTTGCCTATAATTTTCTCTACTTCAGTATCTGAGGCGAAGAGCTTTTGAAGGGTTAAGAGTTTTCACAGGCATCTTGTTGCCTTGTTTCCTCATATTTATGTTCTTTTTGTGCTGCAGGTTGAAGTTAAGGTAAGAATATTGTGATATGCTGCTGGACTTCATTCCACTTTCTCTTTGTACCTGTTGTACACTAGATCTAAAATGTCCTCCAAAATCTCCTGTTTCAGAGGTGGGGCTTTCAGAAGATCATTCAATCATGAGGGCAGAGCTGAATGTTGCTTTCCTTTGTGTTGCCATGATGGCTCTGCTTTGAAGCCAGCCAACTGTGAAACTGCAGGCTGAAATAAACCTTTTATTTTAAATTGTTTATGTCAGGTAGTTTATCCTAGCAACAGAAAGGTGATTAAGGTATCTAACAAAATGTCAGTTGTGCCTAGTCTTTTATGAAGTAATTCTGGGAATTTCCTACAGAAATATTGAAACATGTGAGATAGAATTTTAGCAATATAACATGCAACATTGTTTACAATGGCTGATAATTAGAAATAATCTTTATAGAAAAGGATAAGTAAATTATAGGTAGGTCATAGTACAGAATACTGTGGGATACAATGTTCAAATAACTGACTTGAAGAGATTTTCACCATTGTTAAAGCAAAATGAAAGAAAGGAAGGAAGAAAGGAAGGAATGAAGGAACAAAAAAGAGACAAAAGAAAAAAAAAAGTAAAGAAAGTGAAGCTACAACAGCTCATGCCTGTAGTCCAAGTACTTGGAAGGGTGTCTTAGTTTCTCACAGCTAGGATACAACACCTGACACTCACAACTTAAGGAGGAGGGATTCATTTTGAGATTTTAGAGGTTTCAGCTCATGGTTGGCTGGCCCCAAGGCAAGAGGACTCTTGCTCATGGCATGGAAGTCAAGAAGGAGAGAAAGGGATCAAAGAAGGAGGAGAGGAGATAGACCCTTTCAGGCCAAACCCCCAGCTTTCACTTCCTGATGTTACATTTAATTTCATAATATCTTCAGTGGACTAATCCACCGATAAGTTTCCACCGGCTCCCATGACCCAGTCACCTCCCAAAAGCCCCATCTATGAGCACATGTGGTTTCAAGGGGACATTTGTATTTCTGAGAAGTGTCTGTTCATTTCAATTGCCCATTTTTTGATTGGGTCTTTTATTTGAAGGTAGTCAAGTTTTTTTTGAGCTCATTTATTCTAGGTATTAGTCCTCTGAGGAATAGCTGGCATTGTTTTTCCCATTCTGTAAGTTGTTCCTTTACTCTTTTAGTTGTTTCCTTTGTTGTGCAGAAGCTTTTCAATTTGACAGGGTCTTATTCTGGTACATATTTATGTATTTAAAACCATGAGTTCACACCAATATTTCTAGATCCAATCTAATATCATAAGATTCCAATTACATTTCATTCTTTCTATGTTTGTAGCTCTTTGCCAGTTCCTGGTATGCTAAACTATGGTACCAGTTGTTACTCTTGCTGTTCCTGGTATGCTAAACTATGGTACCAGTCCATCTTGTAGATACACATCTCCTCTCCCTGCCCTCAGTCCACTTGGCCTCCCTGGCTTGTGCTCAGCTACATGGACACCTTCTTCACCTTGGTTCTCCAATGCCCTACCCTAGGCCTCCCTACCACCCTCCCTAACGGAATGAGAGGCCTACCACATGAGGCCTCTCACTCCATTAGGCTGTCTGTAGATGCCTCCTCAACCTGCTAGGATGTTTACAAGGTGGCTGTCACTGCCTATCTTTCCTTTTCCCAATCTTTATTTCTTTTTTTAAAAATTTTATTTTAAAAGAAAAAAAGCAAAGCAAAAAAAGTGTAGAATACAGAATCTCAAAATAAACAGTAAGAAATCACTAGTTGATTAATTACATATTGTCCTCTTAGAAATAGTTGTTCAAATTACAAAATTAAAGCATACAAAGTAGACATTCAAACAGTGAGGCTGCAAACAGTTCTGTTCAGTGATCCAACAAAAACTTAGTAATATGGTTATCAATCCTACACACTTAAATATACATGCAGTTATATCCTTTAGAGCACTTTCTTTTCCTCTTTTTTACAATAGCAATTATACATTTTGGGTTTTACTACTCCTACAGTTCTTATTACTTTTTATACTGGAGAAACAATGTGATATTTATAAATATGATTTTTATTTATTTCACTTATGAGGATAGTCTCAAGTTGTCTCCATTTACCTATGAAGGTCTCAAGATAATCCTTTTTTATAGCTAAGTAATAATCCATTGTATAAAAATACAACATTTTTTTCAACCACTCTGCAGTTGATGAGCATTTTGGTTGTTTCCAAGATTTAGCTATTACAAATTGTGCTGATATGAACATGGGTGCACATATATCACTGTGACATGACCTTTTCAGTTTTTCTGGGAAAAACCCAGGAGGGGAATAGCTGGATTGAATGGGGCTTCCAATCCTAGTCTTCTGA
Source organism: Hydrochoerus hydrochaeris (assembly GCA_004027455.1). Lineage (NCBI taxonomy): Eukaryota > Metazoa > Chordata > Mammalia > Rodentia > Hydrochaeridae > Hydrochoerus > Hydrochoerus hydrochaeris. Next base: position 12,330 of record PVLA01016623.1, read on the forward strand.
GAATTCTCCATATGGATTTCCATAGTGGCTGCGCCAGTCTACATTCCCACCAACAGTGGAGCAGTGTTCCTTTTTCCCCACAGCCTCGCCAACATTTGTTATCAGCTGATTTCTTGATGGCAGCTATTCTTTCTGGGAGTGAGATGAAATCTCAATGCTGTTTTAATTTGCATTTCTCGAATGACACCAGGCATTTTTACCTTGGGTATGCGCACAGCTTTAAGTCTCCATCCAGTGATCTCGGTGGAAGACCTCCAAATGAAACGAATCGGGTACGAGCTCGTATTCTCTAAAGTCAAAGAATGAATTTTAGGAACAATGGAGGTTAAAGAGCAGAATATATTTTTTGAGAGAAAGAAAGCTTCTATCTGAGAGAGACAGAAGGAGTCCCAAGAGGGTTACCTTTTTTTCCCCAATTTTTCTACTCACCCTGCTCAGTTCCAGCAACCCTTGCTGGACCCAACAAGTTTTGCTCCTGTGTGGGTATCTCCTTAGCCTGCTGGCTCTGATACCACAAGTGGATCACTGCTGCTGCTGTTCCATGTGGCCTCCTGCCTCAACACACTTGGGTTCCAGCACCCAGCCTTGCAGAGCCACACCCAGAAGTGTACTGCTTACACTGGTGCATTACAGTCAGTTGTGTACATCTCTTCCCGGCTCTGCCCTCAAGTAAAATGGGTAGCTTGAAATTGGCCATGTTGGAAGTATTTATACCATAGCAATTGGAAGACATTACAACCATGCTCCAGAATTATTTTTTATCTATTAACCTACTTGTGGTTCATTCCCATTCAGATGTTTACCTTATGCAGTCCCTCCTAGTGAATTTATGAAGAATGGAAAAAGGAAAGAGAGAAAGAAGAAAAGAAGGGAGGGAGGAAGCAAGGGAGAAAAAAAGAGAGGCAGCTTTCTTCATTGTTTAGGACTTTTGTTTGTTTGTTTTGCAGTGCTGGGGATCAAATCCAGAGCCTCACAAATGCCGTCAAGTAAGTACTCTACCACTGTGCTACACTCCCAGGACCTAGGGTTTTTTGTTTTGTTGAAAAAATACAATAACTGCCAATAAATCCTGTTTTCCTACACGCAACAGTACTTGTTTAGAACTAAACAAGAAAGCCATCAAAATTTCCATCATCCTAAATTAAGATAGTTACTGTTGGCTAGAAAAGAAATGATTAAATATGGCATAATTCTTTCATTTCACAGAGATTGACAATTTAATCTTTACACTGCCGAGACAAGGGAATGTGTTTAGATGACAGTAAAATAAAATCACATCAGATTTTCAGACAAGATTACCTTAAATATATTTTGACACAACTGCATGAGTCAGGGTTCTTCAGAGAAACAGAAGCAGGAGGAGATATATATTCACTGTTGCTCACTTTGAACGCACTTACCCCATTGTTCTTGTCACTTTCTGAAGCAGGTCAGGAAGCTCTCATTCGTGTTTTTACTTGCATTGCCCCTGTGTCTTGAACTTACTCACAGTGTTTACCTGTCACAGTCATCTTGACTTCATGTAAGAGCCAGAAGTCTTGCAGTAACCCGAGTCTTGCAGTATCTGAGGAATAAGTAGATGAGGACACGTCTTAATGATTTTATGAGCTTGCTTTAGTATTGAGTAGTACTCATCAGCAGCAGTCACTGTATTTTTGATCATACTTCATAAAGACATTCATGCAAGAGGATTTTCAGAACTGCTTCAAAAGTGGGAAGAATGAAAAAATAAGTGTTTGAAGTGAGGAGGAATATTTTGAGGGGGATTAAAGGCAATGTGTCTTTTACTGTAATAAAATTTATTTAAATATTTACTGTATTTTTAGGTCACCCTTTAGGTCACACATGAATTCATGGGTATGTGGATTTTTTTGTTTGCTTTTGCAACAGGGCCTCACACTTGCTAGACAAGTGTTCTACCACTGAGCAACATCATCCATCCCCAGTGGTTTGTGTCTTTGTATGTATACGACAGTGTGTGTGTGTGTGTGTGTGTGTGTGTGTGTGTGTGTGTGTGTCAGAGACAGAGACAGAAACAGAGACACAGACACAGACACAGAGAGTTAAAAGTTGTCCATATGACTGTGGAGCCCTGCAAGTCTGAGGTGTGTAGGGCAGGCGGGCCCCTGGATATTTAGGAAAGAGTTGATGCTGCAGTCCTGAGTCTAAACTTTACAGGGTAGCCCAGGCAGGCTGAACATGCAGGCAGAGTTCCTATCTTTCATTTCTTGGGGCAGAATTCTTTCTTCTTGAAACCTCAGTCTCTGCCTCTAATGCTGCCATTGATTGGACAAGGCCACCTCCATTATTTCACCCCCATTATTTCATTATTTCTTAAATCTGTTTTCTTTAAGGCCAATTTATGTAGTTATAATCACATCTATGAAATGCCTTTGCGGCACTATCCAGAGTTGTGATGGCCCAGCCAAATTGACTTGCAAAGTGAACCAACACAGTTATCTGCTTTCAATACACCACTGACTTTCTTTGGCAGTCATTTAAAAATTTTGTCTTTATTTTTTCTTAGCCCTGGATAATAGCAACAATGAATCCTTAGCTGATTATAAAGGATTTGCATATAAATCTAACTAGAAAAATTGACTTGCATGTGTTAGAAAACATTTACTGCATTACTTTGGATTGATTTTAATTTTTGTATTCTCTTCTTTGTGATCATTGGATTTCCACTGATGGCTTTCCTTGATTCAGCTTTTTGAAGAAAACATACTTTCATTACACACATTTCTTGAAAGACTGTGAATAAACAACAGTGTGAGTCTTGTGGTGCAGACTGACTTGTTAGGCAGAGGTGTAGCAGATGTGGACTCTCTCTCTTAGCATGCTGTTGCAGGGGACACAGAGTTGGTCAAGTTGGACTAATGTAGGTCAGGACTTCAAGAGAAGGAGTCGTGTTTCCCACCCCCTTTCAGTTGCTTTCGCTTTTTATAGAGCAAGCATGACAGTGGCCTTGCCAGCTGGAACAAAATGTATGCTCATGTATTCTAGCAGGCTGAAGGGAGTGACAGCTGCTCCTGGAGATAGCTGTCCAGAGTGCTTGTTACCAGCAACTGCTGACCTTGTGACCAGTTGCATTTGGGCATAGCACTGCTATGGGCTCATTTAGATGTTGTGGCCAGCAATCTAAGTCTTCAGGCTCAGACAGTTCTGTTCTTTTCACAAAGTCTGTGAGCCATTTATAAGTAAAGCCTATCTTAAGTAAAATACAGGTTGTTGAGGGGACATAAAATAAAACTTTTTTGGCCTCCCTCTTTCCCTTCATCACTTGCAGATGTTACTAATTTGAAACAACTTTTAGATAATTTTCATACTTAGTTCTTCCAAGAAAGAACATGGGAATCGCCACAAATCAGAGGTAGCCTCAATGGAGCATCGTTATGTTACAATTTACTCTTTGAATAATGCAGTGAAGGAAAGGTAGGGTAATGGGAAAAAAAGAATCAAGTTATATCATGTATGGGTACAAATTCTCTATGATGAATGTGATCATTTGTATGTCTAAAATGTACCAATAAAATCCATTAAAAATAAATGATAAATAATGCAATGAATACAAACTAAGTGGCTCAAATTTAACAATTCTATAGAAATTTTTTGTGGTACTTTGGATTAAATCTAAGGTCTTGAAACTAAGCTACATTCCCAGTCATTGATTGATTGACAGAGTCTCAGGATGTAGTCTAGGCTGCACCTAAACTATGAACCTAGGCTGGATTTGAACTTGTGATCTCCCTGCCTCAGCATCCCAAGTGCTGGAATTACAAGATATGTGCTACCACGCTTGGTTTACACAAAATTCTGTAACTGTGTAAGCATTTAGGGGTACATTTTTTTCACCTGTAGTGTATTTTAATCTCTCATCTGTCAGTGTTGTAGAAAACTTCCTTTCCATACCCGTTTGTCCAATAAGTTAGCCACTGGCTACACACACTTACCTAAATTAAAATTATTTTAATTAGTTAATTAATTAATTTATTTACTTTTAGTGCTGGGGATGGAACCCAGGGCCCTGTGTAGGCTAGGCAAGAGCTCTATCGCTGAAGTACATTCCCAACCCTTACAGTTAACTAGTTCAAGGAAGAAGGCTATATTGGATAGTGCTGGTGATCTTTGGTAGGAAACAAAGTCTTGAATTTTCTGATAGCCAAGTTTCATCAAAAACCTGTTTAAGAGAAGCAGTATTTACAGAAGACTGAAGGAAGTATGCCTATACCTATGATTCCCTTGAGTTTTAGCCTTGAGTCAAGCAAGACCAGTGTCTGCATTTCTGGATTATAATCTTGGCTATAGTCTATAGCTCTGATTATAGTCAGAACTCCTTTCAGTGAGCCACACTTTGGGATTTTTGTCTAAGAATTTATTAAGAAATAATCTCATGAATACTGCTGTTCCAGAAAGTAAAGAATTATTCGCACCTGATGGGGACATGTCAAAAAGATATAGCTGCCAGGTTGACTGGGTATTCAATACTTGCCACATTTGGGGAGAAATTGAACAGTAAAATAAATGATGATAAAGTGGATTCTAGAATTAATCCAGAATGGAACAGAATCCATAGTGATGTAAATAAATGTATGGAGGAAAATGAAGATTTCTTCCTAACCACATATTGTCAATAAATGAATGCAGAAGGGATGATGGAATGAAAACATCACCATTTAACTACCACAGTAGTCATAATAGAAATAATCAACAATAGAAGCTAGTGGGTGAAAATATAATATAAATATTTACATAACTTACAAAATATTTTAATTAGAAAGGTGGAAAAATAGCAACTTTGTAGTGGAAAAACATGGCAGACAAGCAAGTGTTAAAAGTTGACATCATTGGTGGTAGGAAGAGTATATAGCATGTACCTCCTGATGGATTCCTGCCAAATAGACGTAAGTGGAATTTAATCAAAGGAAACATTGGAAAAATCTAAACTGAGGGACCTTCCACACAATATCTAGCCTATGCTCTTTATAAATGTCAAAGCTATACAACACAAAGAAAGACCAAGGAAGTGTTCCAGATTAAAAATCAAAGAGACAAAGATAAAGTGCAAATCTAATCCTAGATAAGATCTTTGAGCAGAACAAAAACTGCTTTATTTTGTCATAAAGGGCACATGAGAAAAATGGTAAAGTCTGAAAGCCCGTGGATTAGGAAATAGTACTTTATCAATGATAATTTCTGACTCTGGTCACCATATTGTGATTTTATATAAGAGAAATTCTTTGTTTTCAAGAAATTTACACTGAAGTACTTAGGAGTAAAAGGGCATAATATTTCCATCTATTGTTCAAAAATATATATGTATACATTATAAGTATGTATATATATATAAATAAATAGAAAGAGAAAAGCAACAGAGAGGGGGAAGGTGAATAGGCAAATATATAGTAAAACATAACATTTAGCGACTCTAGGTGAGGAATATGTGGAACCATTTGTACTATTTTTATAATTTTTCCATAGATCTGAAGTTATTTCAAAATGAAAATAAGAGAGAGGCTGGGGATGTAGCCCTGAGCTCAATCCCTGAATTACAAAAAAAAAAAAAAAAAGAAAAGAAAAGAAAGGAAAACAAAAGCCCAGAAATAACTTACGAAAATCATTACTGATTTGTTGTGGGTGATTTAGGCTTCTTTGTGCTCCTACTGTGAATTTAATGCAAGAAATCTTTAGAGTTTAAACCTATAAAGGCTATGATTTTTCCTAAAGATCATATAGTTTCACCTTTTCAATGTTGAAATTTTCTGCTTCCCTTTTTCACTCTGTTCTTCACAGGGTCTGAACTAACTTTCTGAGTGTCATATCTATGTAGAACTCTACAGAAAACTGTGTGAGTTCTGTGAATACCACTGGCTTTATTCATCTCGTTACTTTCCTGGTTTTGGTACTTTTGCTTGTTTATACTTTAACTGCTAAAGTTTTCTGTGGACATACGGAGGAGTATATATGCCTTCAGCATCTCATAGTCAATGGGGACCCTGTTTTCTGTACCTTTCACTTCCTAGCTTGTCTAACGGACACAAAATCCCATTGGGAGCCATCTCGGCCACTCCCCACACCATGACCATTCCACAGATGGGGAAACTGAAGCACAGAGATGTTCAGAGCACATATTTGAATCTGCACAGAGGCCTGAACTAACTTTCTGGCTGTGGTAAAATACAAGTCCACATTATATCATTATCATTTTTAAATTGGCATACAGGAACAAGAACCAAAATGCACAGGAAATACTTCCCAGAATCAATAACTGGGATCACGTCATTAAAGAGTTTCTGCATGTCCAAAGAAATCTCCAGCAGAGTGAAAAGAAAACCCATAAACTGGGAAAAAAATCTTAGTGAACTGTCCCTCAGATAAAGGACTACTGTCTAGAACTTATAAAGAATTAAAAAAAATCAGAACCCCGAAATTCAAAGACCTAACCCAAAAATGGGCATCCGAGATGAACACACAGTGCTCAGATGAAGAAATACGAATGGCAAATAAATACATGAAAAAATGTTCATCATCATTGGTCATTAGAGAAATGCAAATTAAAACCACACTGAGATTCCATCTCACTCCAGAAAGAATGGCCAGGATCAAGAAAACTACCAACAACAACTGCTGGAAAGGCTGTGAGGAAAAGGAACTCTTCTGTGCTGTTGGTGAAAGTGTAGACTGATGCAACCACTGTGGAGGCCAATCTAAAACACCTTCCATTTATATATTATTATTATTATTGCTTCTGCTGCCTCCACTGGCTCTCTGGTCCAAATAAAATCCCTGTGAGGCAAGAAAGTTTTGCTCACTATCATATCCCCTTTGCCTAGACTGAAACGTGCCACACAAAACCCTACTCAATAAATATTTGTTGAGTGAATGACTAAATGAATGAGTACAAGTTTAAAAGGTTTTTTTTGAAACTTACATCAAAAGGTGCTATTTAATTATAGGAGATGGAATAATGTTAAAAATTGGTAGAGGAAATGGTGGCTTTTAAAAGTAAGAAGGCTATGTCTCTTTTTCATTAGGTACTCTGATGGTTTCCTCTACCTCTTTCTTCCTATAAAACTTTTACAAATCGAAAGAACTATTTTTCATATCCCGACGTCTAAGATGACCATTCACCTTCTTCCAATTTCACCTTAGTAACTTCAACATTCATCTTTATTTACAAAGACCATGTATTTCCTGGAAAGTTTCTGTCATGAAACAACTTCCAATATTACTGTATCATGAAGAAACTCATTTGATTCAGATTTGCACTATATTTTGTTTTAAATGGTATCATCAACAAAACTGAAAGGTAAAACAAAACAAAAATAAAAGTTCTGGGCAGAAGGTTTAACTTAGTGGTACAAGTGTCTTTCTAGCAAGTGCAAGATCTTGAGTTCAATCCTTGGCACCAAAAAAACTAAATAAAAATAAAATAAAATAAAAGTTCTATTCAGATCAGCCAAAACATAAGGCCAGATTTTTGCTAAATTTATAAATATATATATTCTTTTTTTTTTTTTTTTTTTTTTTTTGGTAGTACCACGGATCGAACTTGCAACCCTGTGCTTGCTGGGCAGGTGCCTATGCCACAGAGCTGAATCCCCAACCTAATTTAAATATAGAATTTAAATTATATTTATATTGATCTAATTTAAATGTAGAATTAATGGCATGGTGAAAATTCACTTTGGAAAAGTTTCAAAAGAAACTTCAAAATGATGGACAATTACAAACTGAAGTAAAACAGGACTCTTAGAATATGAAAATTGAGAAAGACATGACACAAATATT
>PVLA01016624.1:0-20099 GCA_004027455.1 Hydrochoerus hydrochaeris
GTTGTTTTATTGTTGACATGTTATCTTTCTGCTGTTGTATCTTAACTTTCCATTCTGTTTAATTGTCTGTCTTGCTTAGTGGTTTTTTCCTATGTGTATCTAGAATGTCTTCCAGTATTCTTTGAAGGGTTGGCTTGGTGATCATGAGGTTCTTCAGCTGTTCTTTCTTATGGAAGTATCTTATTTCTCCATCCATTTTGAAGGACAGTTTTGCAGGGTACATCAGTCTGGGTTGGAAATCGTTTTCCTTTAGGATCTGAAACACTTTACTCCATGCTCTTCTTGACTTCATTGTTTGTGTTGAGAAGTCTGCTGTGATTCCTATAGGTTTTCCTTTATAGGTAACCTGTCTTTTCTCTCTAACAGCTTTTAATATTCTGTTCTTATGTTGGATTTCTGGGAAGGTGATATTTTATGTCTAGGTGTAGTTTTGTTTTGGTTATGGCTATTCGGAGTTCTATATGCTTCACTGATCTGTATGTCAGTTTCCATACTCATGTTTGGGAATTTTTCAGCTATTACTTCTGTAAATAGCCTCTTGATATCACTTGTGTTATCCCCTTCTTTTTCTTTCATCCCTATTAATCATATGTTATTTTCCTTTGAATCATCTTGCAGCTGTTGAATTGCTATTTCTTGATTTCTTGTTATTGTTAGAAGATCTTTCCTTTCCTGTTCACTAGCTGCAATCTTATATTTAAGGTCTGAGATTCTATCTTCACTTTCATTGAGGTGGTTTTTGTAACTTTCATTAGAGTTTTTCATTTCCTATGTATCTCTTTAAATTGGCTTAATGCATTCTGCTCGTCTCTTAAACTGTTCATTCAGGGATTCTATCATTTTGCTTTGTTCCTCTAATATTTTAGCTGTGTCTTTGTTGGATGCCTTTAGTATTTGTTTCACTACTTTTATCATTTCTTCTTTACCTGGGAGAATATTTCTTCTTTGAATTCCCTCATATCTTCCCGTGCTTGCTTCTTTATTTAAGTTGATATCATTTCAGTCATTTCAGGTGTATGTGTAGTATTTTCTTCCATGTACATGACTCCTAGGCTTTCTTGGGATGGGCTGGCGGTTTGAGATTGCATTTTGGTCTTTCGTTTTGTCATTTTCCTATATTTCCGTGTTTCCGGCAATTTTCCAAAGCTTTCCCTGAATGTTTGCTACTAGGACTCTCTGCTACTAGGACTCACTTGGTTTTGGCTCTCCTTGTGTGGTGGGCCTGGCTCCCCTGGTTGAATGAAGGTCGCTGGGCGCAGTCCACTCAAGCCCGCCGATCCTCTGGAGCCTACTCTGGTGACCCAAGGGGACTGGGCAGGCACCCAGCCAATGGGATCGATGGTCCCAAACTTTTCCAGGCCTGCCCTGGCAAGCTGCAATTCACCTTGTAGCTAGGCGCCGTCTTGACTCCCGCTTTGGCAGGCCTGGCTCCCCCTGGTTCAGTACCTCTATTTTGAAATTATAAAACTTAGATTAGTAGCTGCATGATAGTATCATGCACTCAGACTACATGATAGTTCAAGTTAATTTGTGAAACTTTTTTTGACTTATACCATTTTCCTTGACTGATGTTTCTTGTCATTTTTACATCACTTGACCAAACACCCACATTTTATCATTAGCTAAACCATTAATGCAAGAATCAAAAAGAAAAAGATTCTCTTTGACCTACTTATCTACTCCTGTGAAAACAGCATTTCAGTAAATGTTCTATGGTTTACTGATTTATCATTTATGTAAGGTAAATTTCATTCACTATTAAACACCAGAATTCATGTTGTGAGTTGCTGAAGAGTTTGCAGGTGTAAAAGTTAAATGAAAACAGGACGTTGTGTCTGCCTGGAGGATGCTTATTCCTTGGATAAAGTTGAGATATATTCTTATTTGCATAGGGTATTTCAAGTATTCTTGAATATTAAATTGGCATTTTAAGTGAAGTCTGTAGCAATAAAATATTATTTGTAGCAGTAGGTTCCCCTCACCTCAGAGATTTGTAGGCATGGTCTCTGTTTTTAGCAGTGAAAAGCATATGCAAGCAGAAAACAAAAGTTTACACAGGAAAACTCTGCACATTCCAAGCTAGGAATCAAAATTAAAGCATTCACTGACTGTCTCATATAAGAGCATAAATCTAGCAAAATAAACAGAAACTGTTTACTTTCTGGAATCAACAAGAGTTTTTACCAGTTTGGACATCTGTTCACATGAAGCATCAATGGTATTATGTATATATTTGTGTGTAGTATTTGTTGTGCATATATATATATATATATTTATAAATACATACACACACACACACAGGCAAAATTTCTTACACTTGTGCTTTCATATGGGGAGAGGGGAAATTGAAAATGTTTTCCTAGTTGAGCGAATGAGCAGAAACAGCTTAAATTTTCAGAAAAATTTCTGGCTAAAACCTGATCCTAGGCTGATATTCGCCTTGATAACTGTACCACCTTCTTGGTCAATAACAGTATCTATCTTATTAGATAAAAAGCACTGCGGTATATGATCCAAAGGGGAAGTAAAGTCTGAGGGGAAAATACTAAGGTTAAAAGACAGCAGAAAAGCAAATTAATAATTTATTTTTCCATAGAGAATAATAATTAATATGTTGTGTGGTAGCAAAATATGATGGTAATCAAGAATATATTTAAACTTTATAGTGGTCACTAAACCCAAGATGTTTCACCTTTTTTGTTGTATTTGTAGGGAAAAAAATTAATGGTTTCATCTTTTATGTACATTTTATTATCTTGTAATCACACATATGTACCCAGAAAGGAAGGAACATTAAAACCCAAATGATATTAGTAGCCCAAATACAAAAACTAAACTCAAAAATGCTAAATCATTTGTCATCGCAGTAATCTTAGGCTTTTCCTCAGGATGATGAGAATTTAGATCTCTTAGTTTATATTCCTAGGTTCTTCTCATTGCTCCTAATGTAATGGATTTTACAGAGTAAAATTCATACACCACTGCCTATCATTAGCTATGGAGGCTGATGATTTGACTCAAGAACTATTAGAAATGAACTGCACAAATCAATATTGGATAGAAGTGCCATAAAGGCAAGAAGTTGCTTACCAGTATCTTCCCACAAGAAAAGCAGACACTGGCATAGGGAATGCTCAATGAATATTCATTGAATATAGGAATGAAAGAAAACCAGTGACCAGGATTCTACCACACCATTTGGAAAGAATCACAAGCATCGGCCAAGCTGCTGAGGACACCCCAGAGGGAACAGTTTATTGTATTTTCTTGAAATGTATGACAAGTTGCCACCTGTTTATCTACCAAGGGTGCCTGCTTAAAATGAGTTTGTGTGCATTTGCAGGAACTTGTGAGTCTCCTATTAAAAATAAACAGGAGACTGATGAGTTCCCGGGAACACCCACAAATCTTCCTACTCATTTCTACTTTGAAATGGACAGCATTGTAAAACTGCTGCTTACCCATGTTGCCAGTTTCTGTGAATTTTGAGTGCATGTTTAATCTACACAGCATAGTAATCTTGGAAATAGGAAGTACTTCACATAGGCCAGTGTCAACTTGTCAGATCACCATGGATGCCAACAGTTTTGCTTGTTCCCAGCTTCTGAGGAACTGAATCCAATGAAGGGAATGGCTGTTTCTTCAGTGTGCTGATGGTATCCTTGTGTACTGAGTAGTCATTTTGTCACAGTCACTTTGTATTATGCCCTCTTTGATTTTATGAGACATAAATTGTTTAGTTAAATGAATGACGGTACTTATGTGAAACAATTTATAACTTTCATAGGAAAAGAAAAATATTAAAAATTACATGCATATATTTGATGTTAATATTCCCCTAAACTTTTTTCTCATTTATATTTGATAAGCAATTTAACTGTATAAATGTTGAAATCATTTTTATTTCTCCCTGAGAAAGTATTTCCTATGTTCACATTCACATATCAAATTATGTAATATTTTTTTAAATTTTAGGATTTCTTGAACTATATTTAGCATAAGCATTTTTTCTCATACATCTGTTCTTAAACTTCTTGAAGCAGTTTTTCATGAAAATACAACAAATTGATCCTTTTTAATCTGTTTGTCACAGTTGTTAAGCAAGGATGGTAAATTCACATATTGAGGGGGGAGTTAATAAACCAATTTATGGTGTTGTGTTTGGTAGTAGACTACAGCATTGTACTTAGAGACTTACAAACTCACATAGAAAAACAAATGATAAGGAATGGATTGCATTGGAGTTAAATATTTTATAATAGTGAGTTGCAAATCTCTTTCAAGTATTGTTTTATATTCCTCAAATATAAAATATCTGTTTTGTCTTCAGATATTTAATAAAATCCACTTAAGCTAGAAGTACAAATCTTCCCTTCATTTCCACCTGTCTATGTTTCTGAAACAATATGCATATTTAGATTTTGCAATTAAAGTCCAATCTGGAGTTTATTTCTCCAGGATTTATTGAAATTATTTTAATTGCATAGCATTAATATGGACACATATTTAATCAGTTGAAAGGACATTTTCAGACAGAAGTATTTCAGCTTGCTGACCTGTTTTTTTTTTTTGCATTCATAGTCTAGAATTGCAGTTTGCAGCTTTTTTAAAATTTTGACTCACATCCATACTAGTGAGGTAAGTGTCTCATGCTACTGGTGTGATTTAGATAAAAGCTGTTGACTGAGTCTTCTGAGTAGCTTGGCTATGAAATGTACTCTGAAAAGTTTATTACAGAATGTAATAGCTTGGTGTACATATCAATTGAAATATACTGTTTTGATAAAAGCAAATTGTTCAGTAATGTTCTTCTTCAATAGTAAGAATGTATTACTGGCTTCTCCAATCTATCTTCAGGTAGAGTTGGGAAATATTTGAAAACCACTTTTTGAACAGAAGATTTGTTCAACAATGACAACTTATGGCAGTTCTCAATCTAAGAAACGCACAAAAGAGGAAAAAAATCAACTCCCTTTCTCAAACATATGTCAATAACATGAAACATACATGTCAGTTAACTTCAGCTCAAAAGACATGCATACAGAGCCCTGACTTTCACATGTTCTTTCTGATTCTGGTACAAAAGTCAACAAGGAGAGTGTCTGTAGAATGCTGTATGCATTAGGATTATAGGTGCAATGACCTGTTTACCCATGGTACTCGTCAGGCCTTCTTCTTCTCTGTACCCTTTTCTTTATTAGCTTAAGCAATGGAATGTGCTTAACACCTTGGTGAATTATTTCTGAAGTGTCTTAGCTATTGTGAGTACCTTTCAATTTAAAGATATGCATTATTTTTCCATCTGCACCATTAACTTTGAGCTCTGACTTCTATTTCTCCACTATTCCTATCTTTCCTTCTTTCTCCTTTAATGTTCTATTTGACAATATGAACTTATTTTTATTTCAAGTTGCCTAAGTAGAGTCTCCTGAATTTTTCTCACATATTATTATATAAAAGCATACTTTATATAAAGGCAAAGTTTTATTTTAGTTTTTAATAAATTTTAGATTAGATTTCAAATGTGATCATAACTGCTTTAATCATTAGCCTGTCTAACCTTTCTGAAGATTAACTATATGTTTTAAACATATGATCACCTTCCCTGAGGTTTAAACTTATAACACTTTGCCTGTGAACCTACTTTGATGTGCTGTACTTTATAGAATATCCACATCTTTGATATTTGATATGTAAGTGGTATTATGATCACCTACAAAAGAGACAAGAGTGAATCAACTGCTATTTCAAATTGGTAAATGTAGTAGCAATCTGCTTAAAAGTTCAAAATAATATGTCATATTTAAGATTTGGCAGAAGACAATGTTTATCAGAATATATGGCTTTAAATGGCTTTTACTTGTTAGATGTTTACTTGATACTATTTAAATATATACCTCTATCTCTTAGGCTCAGGAAACCATTTTATAAACTCATATTTTTGTTACTGTGACTATCATTTGAGAAAGACTTTTGAAATAATCCATGTTTCAAGTACTAGTAAATATAGGCTTTATCATCATCCCAGAAAGTAAATCACACTTTTCCACTGAATTTGGCATGTTTTGATTCTTCACTAGTCCATAAAAACACATTTTACTGGAAAACATAATTTTCAGCCAACATTGTAACTTCAAAAGTAGTTCTATTGATAAAAATAAGAACCAAGAACCATCAATAATAAAATGAAAATGATTAAGTGAAAAAGTAATCATCAAGAAGTGTCAGCAGTCGTTCTTCCTATCAGATTTCAGCTTCTAAAGTAATGAGAAGGTATTAGAACTGGAAAAAAGAAAGCTGTCTCTTTGGAAACTATAAAACCATTTGGAAACTTTTACTGTGGCCAGTAGACCCCCAAGAAATCTAAGATTTTAATAAATCCCATGGAGCTCAAAATTCCTGGGGTCGGGGGAGATCAGTGGAAGATGAAGAAATGAAGACAAAGGTCAGTCTGCAGAAAGCTGAGGTCAGCTGGAGCCTGCCTCCTGTTAGGAGAAAGGGACTGCCCCAAGCCTGCAGTGCTTCTCCTTGTACAGTTAACAAAAGGTTGATAATAGGTAAAACCCCTGCTCTCTGGCTCGCCTTGGGCATTGCACGTTCTCAGGGCTGCTCTAGCCCCGCATGTGTGATTTGTCTCCGGCGCAGCTGCTCCTCACATTGCCTCCTTTTCTATTTTGTAGTTGCAAGTGATGGGTGATCAGCTGGAATCAGAGGAGCTGTGTTTGAAGGACTGTAGAAGATCTTCTTTTGGTGGAAGGCATTTCTTTTCCACTCTTCCCCAGATCAGTTTCTTCATTTGCCCAGGGTTGAGTCTGGCCCCATCCTTGTCTATCAGCTGTGGTGCAGTCTCCTAGGCATTGCTGCCATAGAACTGAGCATCTGCTTCTTTAAAGATGGAACCAACTCCTTCTCTGAGTCTGGGTTCATGATATAGCTGGACAGCTGCTGTGGCACCCAAAAAAGCCATTCCGCAGTCTCTGGAAAAAAACAAGCTTACTCTTGGCACCATGTGAATACAGGGCTGGGTCCCTTCCATTGTCCAGTATGACGATCTTTCTAATGGACCCTTCCTAGCTTCTTTTCCTTTTCCCAATTGAAATGTCTTTCTGCTGCTGTAATTTGATTATTTGTGGCAGCAGAGGTGCCTTCTTTGGCTAATATGTCTTATATAATGGCCATGTGGTGAGCAGGATTGTGAGTGACCTGATTCATGCACAAATCAAAAAAAAAATTTGCTTTTCACAATAAATAATCCCCTAGCCATTGTTTACAATCATTAGAAGCCATACCTGTTGTCCTATAAGCTCTATAAAACCCAAGGTAAATGGGGCTGTGGGGCCATAGGTAGCAGTTGCTTACTTTAGTTCTTTTAAAGTCTTAAAGGGTACAGCTTCATGAAGATGTATAATTTGTCCCATGTTATTGGGGTCTTGGACTTCAGGAACAGAATGGACATGTTGAAAACCTTCCAGGGATTCTCCCAATCCCTGGCTTCTTTTAATGCCCATTGCAAAGGAGGGAGAAAAGATGACTATTCTATGAAAGGTAGAAGTCTCAGCCTGTATTGTGCAAAAGTTTTCTGAACTGTGAAAGCAGAACCAGCTGCTTGTGGCACAGTTAAGGTTGTTGGTTTACTTCAGGTGGCTGTGAAATGGAAGTCACAGTGAAATATTCATGCGGTAGAGAAAGATCTTCTTTACCCCCACAGCTCCTTCCTTATCTGATCGAGCAAAGTTAGAGGATTCAGCTCCTGTGGGAGGGGGTCTGTTGTTCCACTATCTTTTTTTTGCTAGGGGGCTTATTATTAAAATACTACTGTGAGCCCAATCCTCTGTGGTGATCTCAATGGATGTACTGTCATCAAGACACTCACTGATCGAGGTCCACAGAAGAGAGGTAAACATTGGAATCAATGGTACAGCAAATATTTCTATATGCACCTGTTGTTCTTGGGAACCTGTTCACTCTGTATTTTACACTGATGGTGGCATCAATATTGTTGCTAACAATGGGATCAATATTGATAGTATCCATACAACTCTTTCCCCTGTGCTTCTTGTGAGCCTGTTTTGCTCTTTTGCCCTCACTCATGACCTGTTTTTTTCTTTTCTCTTTCTTTCTTTCTTTCTTTCTTTCTTTCTTTCTTTCTTTCTTTCTTTCTTTTTTTTGCATGCACACACTAAGGTGTCCTCTAACCTGCTAAATGGCAAGTTTCCTCATACCCCAGGTCCCTGTTCAGGTGCCAAAATACAATATCCTATGCCACTCTTGAAATTTCTGGGGTCGGGGGAGAATGGTGAAGAATGAAGACATGAAGACAAAAAAGTCAGAATGCAGAAAATTGAGGTCAGATGGAACCCTCTTCTGATGGGAGAAAGAAACTGCCCAACAACTGCAATGCATTTATTTATACAATCAGCAAGAGGTTGATACAGATGAAACACCTCTCCTATGGCCTGTCTTAGGTACTCCATTTTCTTGAGGCTGGCCATGCTATAGCCCCACATGTGTGATTGATTTCCAGCTGAGCCATACCCCACAGAAAGGGATACGTGAAGAAAACTCCAAAAATTCAGACTTTATAATATGACCTTCCAAGATTTAAAGATGGTCCTAGTCTCATCTTTATATTGGGAAGTTGTGCAGAGAGTAAAAGATACAAACACTTTCTCCTAAAAAACCAGCAAATCAGAAGCAATAATAAGTATATATCTTGCTTAAAACTGGAGGAAGGAATTAGGCAATAGAAGAAAATCTGTGAGTAAATATAGTAGATATTGTTCAAAATTCTAGAGGCACAAAGAATCTGAAGAAGCCAAGAATGTAATTGAAGTTTCATTTTTCACTGTCTCCAACTCCAAAGAACTGACTCTTTTTCTGACTAAACTCTATCAACTGAAGTATTCCAGTCTTACTATGAATTGACTCTTCATATTTTTCTAAAAGGACTATACTATTTTAGACCTGCCATTAAAACTTACTTGAATATTTTTTCATAATACAGTTGTAGCTTAGATTTAGTTCTTTATGGTTTCTATCCTAATCATAAATATTAACAATAAAGTCTTTCAAATAATTCTAAAATTTTTTTCTATTTCTTTTCCTTAGCTAGGATTCTTTTCCTTGGCTAGGATCTGTTTTATATAGAAGCAGAAATTTTTTAAGAGTTTAGTTGTTTTTACTGATGAAAACTAGTGATTCCAATGCCTGCAATGGTAGCTCCAAGTGCCTGACTACAAGCATCCTGTTAAAATATTGCACTTCTAAGCAGCTCATAGTAACTGTCCTCCTGTTTAGAATCGGCACCACCTTATACAACTAAAATGATTCACTTTAATGTGTGTTGCCATGATTGCTTTTATAGTACCAGTTTTTGTAACAATCTTCCCTTTGAGCAAGTATTACTGTAGAGAATATATTTCAACCATAAAATACGTATGAAAAATACATTCTATACATTCTAAATGACTACAATCTGCCTAACTTTTTAAAACCAGTTGATTTATAATTTGCAAATTATGAACTAATAGAAAGCCACAGATGCGAAATTGAACATCTATCCTGGTCCTTTGAACTAACCTAAATATATGGTCTTTTTAAATCACTATTTTTAATATTTAAAATTTCTAACAGAATTCATCCAGTTTTCTATAGTAAAGCTTCATTTCATAACAGAAACTTAGAATTAAATCCACTCACTGTGGTAGTGATTATCTCATGCCCATCAGGACTCTGTGAAGATCAAATTGCAGGAACAGCTCTGATGTGGTTAGGTAATCCAACACAGTTACCGATAGCTCATAATAGGCAGGCACAGTGTTTGAATTGTACATGCTAGACACATCCATTTTTGGATAAAAGAGCAGACTGTGAGTTTACAAAAGAGTACTATTTTCAGAACAAAACCATAAAGGAAAAATAACAATCACAAATCATTCTTGATTTCTTTTTGTATTTTGTTCACCTAATACTCATTGTGTCCATTTTGTGTAGACACTGTGCTATACACTAAGTATATAAAATTGTATAAAAATTGGAATAATGCTTTATAGAGTTTATATTATTTAATAAGTGATTTATAATCTTAATAAATATAATTAAAGATGCTACTCAGTGCGGTGCACTTTGAAAGGAAAAGTCAGTTGCTTTTAGTGCACAGAAGTTGACCTGATCTGTTCTGGACTAGAAGGAGCCCTGAGGGTTCCTATTACGAAACAGGCTCCATTTGAGATCAGATCAAGCAAGGATTAACAGAGTAAGTGAAGACTAAGTTTGAGATTAGTGTTTTAGGCAGAAAGAACACTACACAATGCTCTGAAGTTAAAGCAAAAAAATAATAAAATTAAAGAACATTAATGGGATTGAAATGCAGAGTGAATGCGAAGGTATCTGGGTTTGAGATCAACAGGTAGATAATAGCTTCAAACAATCTACAGATTGTGGGCTCTATCAAATAGAATTTTGCTCTGTATTCTAAGTGGTTGGGAGGCTGTTGATTTATTTCAGGTAGTCAAGAAGCACTAAGACATGTATGTATATTTATATATCATGATAGAGTAGTTAACATTTGAAGGTGCTATGTATGGATTTGGGGATCAATTACAAGACTCACAATAGTTGACAAGAGAGGCATGGGCATGGGGATAGGAAATAAAAAGGGAAAAGTCAGACTCATTGCAAAGATAGTTCGGAAATGAACATAAATCAATGTTGGGTTGTATATCAGCAATAGAGAAGTGGGAGGGTAAGGTGTTAATGGTTGATTGTTTGAAACAAGCTGTTGCATATGTATGTGTCTTGTTGCTTAAGGAAAGTCAGGCAATGAAAGAAGACCAGGACTGGAGAGATAATCGTCCTTTACAAGGGTTTGGTCAGAACCCTTATGTTTTACTCCTTTTTTAGAGGAATAAAATGAATTTATTTTCTAAATATTTCTAGTGCACTCATAATGAATATTTTGCTGTAGTGGTTCTACTGAGCATCTATAAATTCCTAAGCAGGTAGAACTTTAATGCTGAAGCATCAATATGATTGAATATAATTACCGTATAATAAATACAGTGCTGTAGGAGCTTAACTGGACAGTGAAAAAAAGTTTAGAGAAAACTTGTTTATCTCTAAACTTCTAAATAAACCAAAGAGCAGAATTTGGGTTTGCACCTTGGACTAATCTCACCTTGCATACTTTGCACCTTATGGTACTATACCTCTTTCTCTTTGGGGAATATGCTACTAGACAATGTAGTAGTCATATTTTTATTACTAATACAAAACTCTGTGGACACAGGTCAGTGATAGCATAGTGGGAAGCTTCTTCTGACTCATAATTTCAGAGATTCAAGTCCAAGATCTGGCCTCAAGTGAGGACAGTGTACCCTTGCTGGCATGTGTGTTACCAAAAAACCCCAGAGATTCTACATTCTGAGTTGTCACACTGCTCTTGAAGGATCTGAATTTTTCCCAGTGAGCTCCCACCTTTACACTGCGTCCAAGTACTCCAAAATAGGGACCAAGACTTCAGCAGGTGAGCCTTTGGGAGATACCCTTCCAAGGCATAGCAGGCAAATCTTCTGCCCTAGTGACTAAGTGAAGTTTGTCTTTTGTCCTTTTAGAATTTTTTTAAATATGCAAAATTAAATTTTATTTGTGATTGAGGAAATTTAGAAAAAGCTGGCAGTGTTGGACATTAAATACATTGAGTGTAGAGAAATCAGTTACAGATTTTGATTAGTATTTTGGTCATTGATTTTAAACCTGTTAATATTGGTACATTGCTGCTTAAGAATTTAAGTGAAGTATAGATAAAATAATCTAAAATGAAATTGACAGCCAGGTGTGAGGCATATATCTATACCACCACCATTTGGGAGGCTGAAACAGGATAATCTCCATGAGTTCAAGGCTGCGCTACAAAGTGAGTTCAAAGCCAGCCTGAACTACATAGGGAGACCTTGTGTCAAAAAACAAACAAAATATAATTGATAACATTAAAACCTCAAAACCCACTTAAAATGAGAAGTCAATAGTCAACATGGAAAATTCAGTGAAATTAATACTTTATACTTAAAATCTTGTCAAATTGATAAATATAAGAATCTCATTAAATTATCCATCAAATAAGTATTGCTTGAAAATGAAAATGCTCTCTTGGAAAAGTACTGGTTTGTTTTTGTGGAGCACTGTTAAGTTTTAAATAGAATGCTCTTCCAAAGGCAGAGTCCAATTCCATTTGAAGCTATTTACATTACACCTGATGCTTAGCCAATAAAGTAATTGAATTTTATAGCTGAGAGGAATTCAAGAGATAATTAAGTTCAATGGCATTATTTTACTTAGATAAGTAAGCTTATAAGACCAGGAAACTATGCCTAAAAGAAGTTAAGTGACTTGTCAGAGTCGTAGCTTTAGGCTTTCTGATGCCCAGCCTAGTGTTTTTTATGTTTTCTTTTTTGTTCTCCTTGTCAACGACCAGAGCAGCAATTCTGTTTTATTTTCCTCAGTAATCCCAAAGTCCAAAACTGCTCAAGGCACGTGTGTTCACAGTGGAGATGCTGATGTCAATTGTCTACAGTTGCACTTAGTGCACTGGGTTCTGGGCTTGTGGGGCATGTAGGTAAGTGATCATTTTACAAAGAATTAGTGTTAGCCAATCAAAAACTATTGAAGAAGAAATACATTTCATCAGTCGGGACCATTAGTGAAGGACCCACAGGTGACTGGACAAAAAGCATAGATTGTCATCATAATTAGAGGCAACATTGTATAAAAGCTAGTTGTATTTGATACTCCTTAGAATAGCATTAAATATAGGTAATTTTTAATGAAATATTTTGCAGAGTTGTTTGAGATAGTTTTTTTTTTTTTTTTTTTGGTATGGGGATTGAACTTGTGACCTTGTACTTGCCAGGCAAGCGCTTACACTCCTGAGATAAATCCCCAGCCCTGTTTGAGATAGATTTTTACTGGGTTTTTTCAAGGCTAATATGATAAAGGAGAGAATAGAAACCAAATATAGCACTGTATTTTCAGACCTAATACTTCATTGTTACTACTTCTTATTCATATAATTTTGGACAAGTCATTTTAGTGGAAAGACTTAGTTCACTTGACCTATAAAAATAATATTATATCTTAGGTCTAACTCTTGAGCTGCTTTAAGGAACAGGTGACATAATGTATATGAAGAAGCCTGACTGACCTACCCAGCCTGGCCGTGGTCCTCCCAGGTCCACCCTCCCGCATTGTGCCCCTGTCTGAATGGCAGCTGGCAGCCGTGGCTGGAGCACTGCTCTGTTCTGGGAATTACTTGGCCAGGGCCTTGTGAATTGTAGTGTCCTAATGAAGTCCTGGATATTATTTATGTGAGAATGAACACCTTTTTTGAACAGTAATGCTCTTTCAGATATTTCTAACTGCTTCGTAACTGCATGACTTAACCTGGTGATAAAAACAGTTGTTATAACAGGAAGCATTCCTTACAGATACCAATTATTTCAAAACAACTTTTTAGTCTACTCCAAAGTTAAAACATTTGCTAGCATAGTGGTTTTGTACTACTAGCCACAGAAAAACGCTGTAACCTTCCTTTTCCTTTCACTGCTACAGCCTTGACACATTTCTAACCCCAGCCTGGTATGGTGTGAGACTGCAGAATGATGGGACCTGGGAATACACACGCACCTATTTACTACACACTCGCACGTCAGATCGGTGTACATAGTTTCATGTGCTCTTTTGTGACACCTAAAGCTCAGAGCACTGCACTTTTGTTTTTCTTTGGCCTATCCCTGAGTGTCTTTCTTAGGGAGCTGACAGGGCAAAGCTCTTTCTGTTGGCTCTGGCTCATAATTGTGCACTAAATCTTTGGGGGAAAAATGGAAATAAAAATGAGAATCTCATTACTACATTAAAAGCTTAGTGAGAATAAAAGTTTATATTTTCCAAAGGTAAAAGAAGAAATAAAAACAAAAAATGAAAAGGCCTTGACAATCACAAATCAGTTTTTAGGTATTAATAATGAGTGACAAAAATAACATTGAGTCTGTAGACTCATCAGAGTTATGATAATGAGACAGAAAAATACTAAGGGAAAATGTACTGAATATTCATGAGAAGTGTCTTTTTAAGTGATATTTTCTTAGAGAATATGAAATGAACCTATTGATTGATAAATATCTCTTTGGTTGACCAAACTATAGGTACCATTAAAAACATATACAAAATGAAATGAAAATATAACTATAGAAGGCATTGGGAGCAAGAAATTCCAAGACTGATTAAAAATACCAGAGGCAACTTAAAACATATGTATTGAAGTAATAAAATCTTAAAATTTAGCTGTCAGTACATCTTTCTAGGATTCTCTTTTAAAACCATGATATTTAACTTGAATATAATAATGAGGAGTCAATCAAAATATAAAAGTTATTGGAAAATTTTTAAAACTTTTAGATCTCAAAAAATTAAAGTCAATAAAAATTATGTGTGCTATATGAAATGAGCTTTGCCAATAAAGAAATCAAGTACTCTAAAAATCATGACAAGTACATGTAGGGGTATGACCCTTAGATACTTCATCAAAATCAAGAACAAGAAAGGAAAAAAGAAACAGCTTTGAATGACATTGTAAATTTAGGTATGAGATATATATTAAATAATGTCACATCAAATTTTTGAGAGTGGGATACATTTGTAGAGATACAAATAAGACCTTTTTAAAAAAGAGATTGATGTGAAAGTAAATGAAATATGCTATCTACAACTTTCAAAGTTATCAGTTAAATATATATACATATACATTAAATGTATATATTGTGCATGCATAATATATATATATATATATATATATATATATATATATACATACACACATATATATAATGCATAGACAATCACAGACATGTATGCAATTTACAAAGAAAAACAAGGTAACAATGTACCAAGCCAGGCATACATGTGTCTGTGTGTGTCTCTATATGTTTCTGTGTCTGTGTGTGTGTATAGGGAAACATAGGATATCTCTCGTACAAATTTTTCACCTTTCCTGTAGGTTTGAAAGTTTCACAATAAAAACTTAGGAGAAATTTTTAGATAAATCACAATCTGTTTTTGAGGCTGTTGCTGTTGAAATGATTATCCTGTTTATAATTTTCAAACCTGAACTATGCTGCATCTATAGCTGACACCATAATTCTCTCTCAGAGATTTGAGAACATTATAGCTTATTTTTGGTGATGTTCTCCAGACTTGTATCATGGTTTTAGTTAAAACACAGGTAGAGTGATATATTCAATCATAGCAGATTTTCTAAACAAGAACCATAACAGCACAACAGAAATATTTTTCACATAATTTTTATTTCACTAAATAAATGATAAGTGAACAAATGTTACACAGAGTCGAATTTCATTTAATCACTGATTGTAGAATTGATATTTGGTAATAAAGTGTCCATTAAAGCATTTCAGTAAGAAGATCATGAGACTGTCTGAAGTTTGGTCCTCAGACTTGGAAAGTGTTATATGGATTTAAAAGTAGAGACAATAAAAGCAAAGTTCATACTCAAAGCTTGGCTTCAGTACAGAAACTTTCACGTAGTTTGGCTCTGACCTTCAGAAGCACTATGCTTCAGTTCCATAGTTTATAAAATAAAACAGAAATATATGTGTTGTATATATTAAATTACCTTTCTAAAATCTTTTATTAGTACATGCAGTATAATTTAGTCATTTTGGGGAGTGAGGGTACATAGTACTGCTTCTTATTTTTTAAATTCCCTTCCTCTTCCTCCCTCCCTCCCTCATCCTCTAATGCCTCTATCCTGATTTTCATCTGGTTGATTTTATTAAGTTTAGTGCATGTTATGGCGTGTAACGTCCACGTCCACGGAGGTTGTTAGGTTCCTGTGTGCGGCATGCCTTAGTATACTTGTTTCCCCTCCCCCTTCTCCCTCTCCCCCTTCTTCTCATGGACCCCTCTGCTATTGTAAGACAGTCTCCCCTTGGCCCCCTCTTATAGCTTGTGTCGTTGAAATGCAAATGTCTAACATGGTGCATGTTAAAGAAAACTAAGATCAATGTTTGATAATTAACAAGTTTTGGAAAAAATTTAGTTACTGTTTTAAAGATGTGAAAAATAACTTTATCTCATTATTTATTCTAGTTTATTTTAATACATTTTCTCCTGATCCTATGTTTATAGGTTGCACAGTAAGAAAGGTCGATGAAATAAAGCTAATGTGTTTGGAGGTTCCAGGCCCTCAGCCTATCCAGGAGCATTGGCTTCTGCGAGTTGGCCCTGCCATTGGCTTTTCACGTTAAATAATAGCAATTCATTGACTTTCTAACAGAAGTGAAAACTCAATACTGGTTAAAATATTTAATAATGTTCTCAATTTTAAACTCTTTTACCCCCAAATATTTCTCTATAATGATTCAGACCCAGAAGAGGACAAAATTAATATTTTATCTGTTTGAATTTAGCATTTTTGCTCCAATTGCCATCCTCAGTCATTCCACTTACTTACTTGACTCATATTATTTTTATAGTTTTGTTAATACTCCAATTACTGTTAGGAATTATTTATGTTATAGAGGTATTAATTTGTAATATATATATATATATATAATTTAAAAGTTATCTATATAATAAGAGCTCTACAAAGAACCATTCCTACGGGTACTCTGATACCTAAACATACTTGAGAAATATGATATAAAAGCATACTCTTTGTAAAACTTCTTAAAAAATGTAAGACAATTCTTCTCTTAGTCATCATCTGTAACCATTGAGTTTAGAACTTCCAAATATTAAAATAAAAGCTAGCATTTTAAGTAGAGTTTTTAGTTTAAATGTTTCATTGCAACCACCAGATTTCACAATCCAGTAAATGAGGGCTAGTAAGTTTACATTCAAGTAACCCCAAAGGAGAGTTATCAGAAAGGTATGAGCAACTTTAATTTCTATCCCCAGTTTTTGTCATCCATAGTACAGATGTTTACACATTCCTTTCTTAG
Organism: Hydrochoerus hydrochaeris; assembly: GCA_004027455.1. Taxonomy (NCBI): domain Eukaryota; kingdom Metazoa; phylum Chordata; class Mammalia; order Rodentia; family Hydrochaeridae; genus Hydrochoerus; species Hydrochoerus hydrochaeris. Next base: position 17,016 of record PVLA01016624.1, read on the forward strand.
ATATTAGTTTGGTAGCTGAAATTAATTTCTAAAAATGGTTTACTTATAAAAATAATTTTTATTTACTATTGTTGTACAAGTGGAAAAGTAAAATATTGTTGAATTTTGGCAATTTAACGTTTGGAAATGTGATCCAGATTATATTTAAATGATTTTTTCCTTTGCCATTGCTGATGGAATTGAAATATTCAGGTGGAAGGATATGACTTGGTTTTTAAGTAAAGATTTTTATTACCCAGGATTTTCCCCATTTAACCAAATGGCCTTGTTTCTACTTGGGAAGCATCTCTGTGGTTCCGTGCAGGCTTAATCCAGTGGGAAACTGATGCTCACCTCTTCCAGTGAGGTTGCAGCTGCGAGGCTTCAAATTACATAGCATGCATCAACAAATCCTCTTAACTTAGCTAAGACATGTTGACAATACTAAAAACGCAATCACTTTTTTCTCAAACAATATGGTCATCATCATATGCCAAAAAGTGTGTTGCTTTTTTTTTATTGTATAGCAATTTTTGTAAAAAACTCCTTGGAATTGTGTGTCAAAGTGTTCTGAAATATTTTTCACATTAACAAGTGATTAAACAACTGATTTATGAATTACAGCAGAGTTAATACTCTCATGAATGTGCCATGACATCTAAAATTGTCACCTATTTTCCATATCTCAAAAGATAAAATAATTTAATTTTGTTCAATTATAGTTTCATTGTTTCCTACTTGTAAATCTTATCTTTCCTATTAAATGTCATCTTTTCTACTATTTTTGATTCAATAAAAGAGAACAAAGAGGATTGCAAAAAAAAAAACATAGAAATTGTTTTACCTATAAATGCCCATTTTCTGGAAGATATAACTTGCATAAAATACTTATTAAACCTTTGATGGGTCAGTCATTCAAGCAAATGCTAGAATTTCTTTTTCAGGGGAATAATTAAAGCACAGTAGATATTTTATGATGTCCATCATTTTGCTTAGGGGTATTAAACCTGAGTGAAATGACTTTGAAAGATTTTTTTTTACCTGTTTAGTTCTATGATTTTATGAGCAAAAGCATAAAATTAGGGTAATTTTGAAGTAAGAGGTCAAAGGCAATATTGCCTTGTAGATTGAGAGAAAGTCACCACGTCAGTGACTGAAGTGAAACACTGCCTTCTGGTAGAAAACACATTGATGGCATAACATTATTCATATCAAATCAGACAAGATTTCTTATAGTAGCAGAAGAGAAACCAGAAATTCTTAAAGACCCACTATAAAAAAGCATTTTTAAAAATTTAGGAGATAAATAGTGCTATAAACATTTTATATGCAAGGATTTAAGATTGAGAAATAGTTTATCTAGTCAAAATGACAGAACTGGGATTAGAACCTATGTCTCTCAGTTTCGCATGCTAATTTTATTCCCTATATAATATTTCAGGAAATTGTTTCACCTACTTTGCCATCTGATGTGCTGGAAAGAAAAGTCTTCAGGGCTTTGAGGATGTAAATAGTATTATTTGGTTACAATCTAGTATATAGTTCACTATGTTCCTGAACTTCATGTTTTTATATTATACAAAAAAAATCAGTACCCTTTTATTCTGTATTTTAATGCTGCATATATTACTGTATGCTTACGGTAATAACACAAAGTAAGTGAAGTAAAATATCAAAGTCTTCTCTCCACTCCCACCTCTGATTTCCCTCCCAACTTCCATTCCTGCTTCCCCATTAAATCATTTTAAATAAGTTGCTGTACATCATTTGGAGTGTTTTTGATCTGCCTATGTATTTTCAGTGAGCTTATACCATGCATACTGTGCTTCAGTTTGATTTTAAATCAGTGTTCATTGTGAGGATTCAACCAGGGGACCAGGCCAGCTGTGAGCGGGGAGCTAGGCCCGCACGGCAGTGAAGGGTGTTCCACCTCACTGGCGCTGGCCTGGGAGAGTTTGGCACATCACTCCTGGTGCTTGGGTGCCCACTCAGCTCCCTAGGACACTGGACTAGCCTGGAGAGGTTTCAAGTGCTTGAGTGGGCCACACCCAGTAACCTTTATTCAACCAAGGGACCAGGCCCAAGCCAAGAGAGGGGAGTTAGGCCCTCTCAGTGGCCAGGGGAGTTCAACCTTGCTGGCACCTGCCCAGGAGAGTTTGGAGCATCACTTCCAGTGCTTGGGTGCCTGACTAGCCTGCTAGGACACTGGACTAGCCTGGAGAGATTTCACGGGCTTGAGTGGACCACGCCTTGCAACCTTTATTCAAACAGGAGAGCCAAGGCCCTAGAGTCCCAGGATCCAAGGGCATAGGAGGTGCTTTCTAACACACCCAGGGAAAGTTTTGGAACAGATATATAGGAAAATGACAAAACGAAAGACCAAAATGCAATCTCAAAACTCCAGCTCATCCCAAGAAAGCATGGGAGCCACATACATAGAAGAAAATACTATTGATACACCTGAAATACCTGAAATGATATCAACTGAAGTAAAGAAGTATGTATGGGGAAGCTATGAAGGAACTCATATCAGAACTAATCTCCCAGGTAAAAGAAGAAATGATAAAAGTAGTGAAAGAAATAGTAAATGCATCTAAAGAAGACACAGCTAGAAAATTAGAGGAACAATGCAAACAGGTAGAATCCCTGAATGAACAGTATAAGAAACAAACAGAATGCACGAAGCAGATTCAAAGAAATATACAGGAAATCAAAAAATCTATTGAAAGTTGCCAAAACCGACTCAATGAAAGTGAAGATAGAATTTCAGACCTCGAAGATAAGATTGCAACTAGGGAACAAGAAAGGATAGACCTTTTAAAAATAACAAGGAATCAGGAAATAACAATTCAACAATTACAAGATAATGCAAAGAAAAACAATATAAGATTAATAGGGATAAGTGAAAAAGAAGTGGACAACACAAATGATATCAAGAGGCTATTTACAGAAGTAATAGCTGAAAATTTCCCAAACATGAGTATGGAAACTGACATACAGATTAGTGAAGCATACAGAACTCCAAACATTCATAACCAAAATAAAACTACACCCAGACATATAAAAATCACCATCCCAAAAATCCAACATAAGAACAGAATGTTA
>PVLA01016625.1:0-20120 GCA_004027455.1 Hydrochoerus hydrochaeris
AGGAGAGGACACTGTTAGGTCTGACTGAGGAGGTGTTGGAAGCATGACCTCTGGTACTACAGCTGGTCCCTTCCTGCCCCTTCCACTCTTTCACTGCTCCCTGGTTTGCTTCCTGACTGCCACGACCTGGCCATCTGTGCTGTGCCCGGCCCCTCCACCATGATGCTTCTGCCATGGATCCAGCCAAGCCTGGACTGACACCTCTAAACCCATTCATCTATATTGATACTTAAAAATACCTGATGATTAAATGTATGACTGTGATACAAAATTATAGTGAATGTTTAAGTAAAAAATTTATTACAGTGAATGAAACATTACCATTAATTCCCCTAAAAATACTCAAACACTCTCTGTCGTAGTCAGGGGTTGTGCAGAGAATAATTAGAGTCAGGACATGGAGTTTATAATATTATTTTTATGATGGTCACCCAGAGTTAACACAAGAAAATGCAGGAAATCTGTCCACAACCCTAGAAACATAGAATATTTAGCCAAGGGCCTGAATCCCACAGCAATGTCCTACATGAGTCCAGATGAAAACCTAGAGCTCATGACAATGCCTCTCACGAGTCCATCTGGAGGTCTAGAGCCCACAAGGACTCACGCCAGTCTCTTTTGCAGATCTGTGCTGGGAAGGCCCAAAGGTCAGCAGTGGAAGCTAGAAAGTCTATGCCAGCGGAGTGAAGGAGCTGTGCTGGTAGGTTGAAGGTTCTATGCTGGAGCTGAGAAATCACACTCAAAGTAAGGACCAGGGCTGTCCTCAGCAACACAGTGGCCCCAAGCTCTGACGAAGACAAGTACAGTGGAGTACATGCCAGGAAGCCAGCATGATGAGTTCATCTTGGAGATAAAGCGGCATGTGTTTTCCCCTCCAGAGCCAGAAAGCAGTGCTCCATGTGAGGTCCAGAGCTTCTCCAGGAGAACCAACAGCTCAAACAACAACATGCAGGAGAACTCACATGCCTCAACGCCTCAACGCCTCAAAGCACTAAAGCATAGCATCTCCTTCTCCAAGTCTTTATTTATGCTGGCAACTTTCCTCAGGTGGAACATCTACGCTCAGCACCCTGCTGATGTAATCCAGCTGGCATTAAGTTGACCACCAGTTTTTAATCCATAACACTCTCCTTGCCTTCAAGAACACTTATCCCATCATTCTTGGCATGTGTCTTTTAATCTAATAAGTTAAAAATTTTTAGTATTAACCAGATGTTTCACTCATCACTTGTATGTATTGGCTATATTATACTTCATCCATGCTTAGTGTAATGTATATATGCTACAAAAACTTCTACTAAAATCAAGTTTCCACCTACAAGATCATGTTGAAAATCTACTGTGTGCTTTGCAAGATTGCTTTCAAATTTCTGGACTCATGAAAAAATGCATACACAACAAAAAAAGCATCTAGGAAAGTATTTCAGGTTAGTAAAAAAAATTGTCCATAAAAGAAAATTAAGTAGCCATGATAGGTTCTGACTGGGCCATAAGGTGGCAAAACAGGATGACAGTTACATGTCGTAAGGCTCCTGAATCACCCAGGAGGGGCAGTGGCAACACAGGCTGGAGACTGGACCTACTTATAACTTTGTCTCTCTTTAAAGAGAATATAAAAGAAAGAGGTGTTAGCTTGGAAATTGTATCATTTCATTAATTGGTAGAATTTTGTCAAATCTATCTCTCAGTTCAGCCTTCAAAACGATTTTTTTGAGTTGTATATTCTATGCCATTATGAGGAAAACCCACATAATTTTGGAGCTGGGGGGTTACCAATTTTATTCAAGTGTTATATGCTGACTTATGTCCCCTCAAAATACTTATGCTGAAGTCCTCAGCCCCTGGACCTCAGAATGGGACTATAATTTGGAGGCAGAGTTGTTATGAATGTAACTAGCTAAAATGAGGTTGTTAGGGTGAGCTCTTGTCTAATAGGACTTGTCTCCTTATACACTGGGGGAAATGTATGCAGACTGACAGACACCTAAGGAGGGATGAAGTGTGATCAGGCAAGGAATAAGCAGAGCCATTTACATGCCAAGAATAAGGGCACAGAAGTGGTCTCTCCCTCACAGTCCTTGGAAGGAATCAGGCCTGCTGCCGGCTGGGCTTCAGACTTCTTTCTGCCTTATGGAAGGTGAGATAATACATCCGTGCTGTGTAAGCACCTAGCTATGGTCTTTTGTTGCAGAAATCCTAGCTAATGAATGCACCAGCATTTTTCTTTTTAATAGCTGAAGAAACTATTAGTGTACAGAAAAACACCAAAAGTGGCTCTCATGGCTGAGGAATGGAGATGGTAGAGTTTGAATCTAGGTGTTTAGTTCAGGTCCCTTCCTATTATATATTGTAACAGTACCACCTAGCAGAAAGGGGTAATGAAAATTGCCCACATGAATGCACCTCATTTCTAATGATCATATAAAGGGGCAATTTTTGTCACCTTTTTTTCTCTCCCAATCCTCCTCTTTTTCCTCCTCCTTCTTTTTATTTTTTGAGACAAGGTCTAGCTAAGTTATTAAGTCACCCAGTCTGGGTTTGAATTTGGACTCTCCCATCTCAGTTTCCTCTCATAACCAGCTACGATTTATATCTTTTTTCTATCTTCCTTTCAAAACCGGATGCCCTCCCTCACTGACCGTTATTTATTATTCACATGTTAGCAGGGCTTTGTTAATGTATTGTTCTTTCTTTGGAGCAATATAGAACAAATTATGTTCATCATGCATTTAGGTGCATAGCCAAGTTTAACTGTGAACCCAGAGCAATAATCATTTGCTCCTGCTTTTTGTTTGAAGGAACCAAACCACGTCCCCTCCTGTGAAGCTGGAGTAAAGAAGAGCCATGCCCTTTGCACCCTGAGAACTTGAACCTAAGGAAAGAGCAGGGATTAAAAGGACAGCAGCACACAGGAAGTAGTTAGTGCACTTTGGTGTTTATAGAAGACCTGAGGACTCTTTGTTTTAAAGCTCTTGGTGAAAACTAGATTCACCAGAAGTGATAATGCTGAGGAGCACAAATATCCATGTGACTGAAACCTTGCTGACACAGATTAACCTTCTCTCAGGGTAGCAGAAATACCAAGGATAAACATTCTCTGAACAAAAGAGGAACACATCATTGGTATCCAGAAAAGCCTCCGTGAGCTTATAAGCTTTCTGATTACTCGGTTAAGAATTACCTGGGGAAAAATGTAATTCCTATAATTGAACCAACATGGCCGTTTGACCTATGTTTTTTTTTTTCTTCATAATAAAAACAATCACCAATCTGATAAATACTTGCTATCAGTACAAGAGACCCTGACAGATATGGAGTGGCAAGAGGCTGGTGCCTTTGCGGAGGAAGCAGCAGTAATCAGGAAAAGGGACGGGCATGCTTCGCTGAGCAAATTACATTTTCCAGCCAATGCTGAGCCCTATCAAATATCGCTGTGTGAAAGAACACGCACACAGTGCACGCTGGCCAGCCTGGCAAAGAGCAAAACGTTCCCTTCAGGATTTATTTATGACTAAATCAATTGTACCTTAAAGGAGTAGTTTTTCACATAGTTTTTCTCGTGCAGGAAGGTTCTCGCAGCAGTGGCCATCCTATCACTGGAGAACCAAAGTGGTTTAAATTCTTACAAATACACATTGTGGATAAAATTAGTCACCTTTTTCTCATTTTCAAATGCTGTGCCATTTAAATAGCTTTGGGCTTTCTAATCTTTGGGGTCCACCCAGGATCCACACTGAGGAAGTCATTTGAGTCATTAAAATTATTCGAGCTTCAGGTGACAACAGTCTGGTTCCTCAGCTTTTATTATGTGCTTTTGGGGGATCAATAAAATTGAACCCTGCTGTTCCCTTTGTTATTGTTTTAAGAATTTTACTGAGTACAACGAGGTCATTTGAGAGACAGAAACTGTATATCCCAGAAAAGAGCTTGTAAAACAAAACTCACTTTTTTTTCAACCTGTGCTGGTTTAACTCACCATTAAAGGGATGAAAAGCAAGGAAGAGCAAAAGAGTTGCTGCTTCTTGTTGCTTTGTACTGCACTGCACAGAGCAGCCACAAGCAGGGAAGGTGAAGGAGGGCTGGGAAGGGCAGGACAGACCAGCCCTGCACAGAGCTGTGGGTAGCTGAGAGGCCAAGAAGCCACAGAAATCGCAGAGCCAGCCTGGTGGGCTGGGAACTGGAAGGACAGGGCTCCCAAGGGGGAAAGTTCTGGGCCGGGCAGGAATTCCTCAGCACAGTGCCAGGCTCTGGAAATAGCAGCTGCAGTTGCAGATCAAAGGAATTGGACATGTGTGGCCCACAAGAGGCCTGGCTGGAGGGGTGTTGGAATCTTTGGGCATCATGGCTTTGTCTTTTGTCAGTGAGAGAACACAGAGGGAGGACAAGGGAAGATAGGAATGTGCTTTGTTTTGTTTTGTGTGAAAGTGAAAGGAGAGGATTGATGGCTGATGCTGGTGCCTTTGTGAGCTTTATAAGAAGTTGCCTGGTCTGTAGGGATTAAAAGAAAAGTTAGCATAATTTGAATAACTGTCCCCTGGGAACATGGTTCCTGGGCTCTTACAGGGACCAGAAATCTTGGGAATCTATGACGGAAAGAAAACTGGGTCAAATTAGTCATTTTGGTAAATAGTATGGAGTTTTTCTGATGTTCCTGTGTTTTCAGGCCAGGTCAAAAAATGTATTCTTAATGTCTATTATGCCTCTGTATCATAACAGGCAAAACATTAGACGTCTGGTGCAAGCCTTGCAAAACAACCTTGAGAAGTTAAGGATCATACACGGTCTCCTAAAGGAACTGACCTCTCCATAAATGACCACTTCAGAGAGTCCTTAAGTGGTTTCCAGCAATAGAAAGCAATATTGACCGTTAAATACAAGTCTCCAAAATTGATGGGTTGTCTCTGAGTATTTATTTGTCTAAAAGTAGCTTCACTGTAGTGGTTTGCATCTCTAATTGTTCAATGCAGAATGTGTTGCTTTATGTCCACAAATGAAAAGCAAGACATATCCACATTTGATTGCTGGGCTTCATAAATATATGACTACAGTTTAAATTTTAGATCTGATGGCAGCTTTTTCTAGACAGGTATAATTAGAAGCCATGAGGAAGTCACAATGCTTCCTTTTGGACAACACAATTATTTGTCTCTGGTTTGCCCTTCTGTCATGACCACATTTAAATCTGTGTCTTCGTATATTCAACCAATGCATATTGTTTATTTTAACTGTTAAGAGAACAGTATCCTAGTAGGCCCCTGAGATTCACCCTGTGGGTCATCCTTGAGGGACAATGCCTTTCATTATCACTGTGCTTAGTCTACTTTTTGCCTGTATTGGATTATGGCTTCTGCACTTGCTTTAGCAGCGAACCTCATCGTAAATTGGTGCTCCAGCATAAGAGATTCCTCTTAGGGCTATAGAAAGACCTCTAACTGGAGATGCCTGGGAGACCACCATCAGGATCTGATCCTCAGAGGAGAGTCTGACAATAAAAGTATGGATAGAAGACTGTTCTATTTTGCTTTTATTGTTGCTAGCTTTTTATTTTTCCAACAAACTTATTTAGTATTTACTTCATGGATGAAGCATTGCATAAAAACTGTTATGACCTTTGCTCTCAAAGAGTTTACAACACAGAAGGGGAAGCAGACATCACACAGATATGTGAAGTGTGAAGAATGTCACAGCTGGGTGAGAATGAGGAGCCCCAAGCCAGTTGCATCTGACATTTTGGGGAGAGTCAGCTAAAATCTAAATGCATTTCCTGGGAGGGGACCTCGGTGTTCCTTGCTTGATGATGCACCTTTTTTAGTGATTCTTGCTTCTGCTGCTTGGGTCAAGGGTTCAGATGCCTTGATGTTAGGAAAGTACATCTGTGGAGGCTCTGTGTCAATTGGTCACCATGGGCCGCATTCTCAGGCCCACTCCTGCATTTTCCTGAAGCCAGGGCTGCCATGGTGAGAATGTTCTGCTTGATAAGCTAGAAAGAAAACACCTGCTGGTGGGGCCAGAGAAAAGGAGGAGAGGCAGTGTTTGCCACTTCCTGTCCTTGCTTGAGTCACTGGTGTAAGCAGCTGGAAGCTCCAGCTGTCCTGTGGCTGAGGGCAAGGCCACCTGTCCAGCCATCACCGGCAGGTGGGAGGATTTCTTTCCCATTAATGATCTTGAGCTAAAAAATATATTAGTTCAAAGACTACTGTTGCTTTGTCCTTTTTTTCTATATGTGCAAAAGTATTTGTAGACCATGTGAATGAAGGAAGAGGATCCTAAATAGGGGAGTTAGTTCCCAGCAGATAGGAACAAACACCCAAAGGTGAAAGAGTACATGGCCCAACAATAGAAGCAAAATCTTGATGCTACAGGGTGCCTGGGGCTGTCTGGGCTAAATGTAAGACTCAAAACTCTAGTCTGATGGGAAGTCCTGCGGTTACCTCCTCTCCTTTACTTCCTCCTCCTTCGGACTCCCCAATCCTTTCCCTTATCACACCCTTTCATCCTGGTCCCCCATACCCCTTTCCTTCCTTCTGCATCTTCCAAACTCCCCTTTCTTCTTCTCTTTTTCCCAATAAAGCCGAGCTCAGGAGAAAGAGCATAAATCCCAGGGCAAAGGCTGAATGAGCTAAAGACCATGGTGACCAGCATAGCTAGTTATTATCTGAGCACATTTTGCCCACACTGGGAACTTCAAAGCATAAGAGCTGCACATTCTTCCTGGCTCCACTGTGCAGCTTTGGTCATCCCTGATCAAAAGTTTGAAAGTATTACATGGAACATTCTAGAAAAAGCAATTCAAACATTATATTACAGTGTTTTGCTGTCATTGTTCTATTTTATCATTAGTTAATATTATTTGCTGTATTTGTGAATTAAAGTTTAGTATAGATATGTGTGTAGAAGAAAACATAGTATGTATACAGGTTTCAGTGAAATCCATAGTTTTAGTCAACCACAGAGTGTGTTTGAACTCAGCCCCTCTGAAAAACATGAGGCTCCTGTTGCTGTCAGTGCCAGTTGTTAAAATGAGGAGGAGGTTTTGGAGTGTAGAAATGAAATGCCTGGGTGAAACTAGGATGCTACATGAGAAGCTGGTTAGAAAACATTTGCCACCTGGCAAAGGGAGATGACAAAGTCTTCTGTCTCTTCCAAAAGATCCCCAGTCAAGCAGGCATTCCTCACATAGGTTTGGAGACCAAATAACCCTCTTTGGGTGTTATAAAAATCTCAAAAATGTAATCACAAGTGGATCTCAATTGGTGTAGGCAGGGCTGAGAACCAAAGTTCGAACTGGCGGAACAAGGTGTGGGGTTCAGGTTGGAGGCAAGCCTACCAATTCGTGTCACTCACACAAACATTCCCAACTCAAAGTCACTAGAAATGCAAGGTACTGAGTCACTGTGACCTCCAGGGACCTGGGTATGAGAATTATTACACTGGGAATACAGACTTTTTAAATCATACAAAAACGAAAATGGAGTGAAACATGAGGCAAAGGGAAAATACATTATAAATAAGATCAAGAAACTTTGCAAAAGTACCAATGCTAAATTTACAAATCTAAAAAGTGACTACAATATTAATATGATTCAATGAATTAAGCATAGTGAACATACCTGAAGAGAGAATGTGAGGAAATAGAGAAGATCTTCTCAGTTAGGAGTGTATTTGTCAGTCACCTAAGGAGCTAGTAAAGTCCACATTCTTATTCTGTAGGACTGGGGTGACACCCAAAAGTTATAATTTCAGCTGTGCTCTCAGATGATGCCCATACTTCGAGCAGAAGGGACTTAGAAAACAGATTTGGGAAATGTGTTCCAGGGAGACTAGAGAGAGAAATGTTTGAATAAGAGCAGAAAAAATAGCATTGAAGCAACGTTTAAAAAGATAATGGCAGAGAATCATGCAGTTCCTATGAAAAAAGTAAAATCCCATAATATGGGAACCATTGGGGTGGGTGAGTGGAAGAAGGTGAGGAGAGAGAGACAGAGAGAGAGAGAGGCCTTAGAGAATTACAAATTTTAACATAAATGGAATGTCAGAGGAGAAAAAAGTTCACTTGCAAAGAAACAATAGTAGACTTTTCAATAGAATCAGTGAATGTGAAATAATATTATCTTCTAAATCAGACACCAGAAAAAGGAAAACCCTATAATCTAGATTTATGTATCCCTCTAAACTGACCTGCAAGAGGAATGATGCTTTAGGTCATTTTTTAGACAATCAAATCTGACTTTATAGGAAACACCCCCACTCAGGGTCTTCAAGTGATTATCAGCCTTTATCTTTGTTTGTTTGTTTGTTTGTTTGAGAATAGAACTCAGGACCTTGCATTTGCCAAGCAGGCACTGAGCTGCTGAGCTATGACACAGACCATTTCTAGTGATTCTTGAATGTGACAGAGCCATCCACCTGAGAATATGTAAGTAACAAAAAATTCCGATTCCTCCCCCTTTAACCCCAGAAACAGAAACTGGGGCACTCAGCAACTTCCTTGTGGCAAACCATCCAGAGGTCTGACGCTGCTCCCACTGGAGGATCCAGGCTCTCAACCAAGCACACAAGGGAGAAGCAGAATGCTATCCATGGTAAGGTCTGCGTCAAGAAAGAGAATCGATAAAGTGATTCTGTCCATTTTAGATGAACTCAAGTCAACAATGACAGCATAGTACAATAATAATGTCCATTATTATTTGACAATAAAAATAAGATAGAACTAAAATACTGAATCACATAAAACATTAAGATATGATGGCAGTGATTGCAATTAAAATGTGCCCTGCTTTAAGAACAGACACTGGATGAATGTTTTCTAATACAGTAAGACTAAAAACTATTCAGTGATATAATCTACATGTTAGCAGTATCAGTGATATCAGTGATAAATGTTTTGCTTAACAATGGTATGGTGTACTTCTCTAATATTTCCCACATACCTGATCTTGTTTAATCTTCTTAATGGCCATGTTAAATTGAGAGCTCAAATATACTCTTTTAACAGAGGAACAAACCCAGGAATGTGGTAACTTGACCCGAATCACAAGACTGGGGTATGGCAGAAATAGAATCCACATCTGGTGATTTGAAGCCTACATTTTACCTTTTTATCATTCTGTTATTGTCTTTTACTTTCAGTAACAAATTCCTTTGAATTTGCCAGAAAACCATATCCTTTAAAGAAAATTTCAAGAAAATTCTTCTTTTATGCAATATAAATAGGAAAACAACTAATTGAAAGAAAATCTTTTCTTTTAGCTTGAAGTATAACAAAGCTATACTCTCCTTGTAGCAATGCTCCAATAATTTATGGCCATTTACTTTCTAGAGACATAGGTTCTGAAAGGGAGGATAAAATAACAGAATTTTTTTTTGGTAATGTGAATTCTAGAAAGATATTTCTCATGATAATATTCCTTTAAAGATAGGATCAGTTCGGATCAGTGAAATGGAGTTTAAAATATAAATGATGAAGCTGATCAAGTTCATTGCTGAAAACACAGAATGGGCATTTTCTTGAGGTATCTTGCCTGGATTCCATAGGATTGTTGAAGATTATTATGCTGGGATGGTTGGTGCCTGTTACTCTGATAAACAAACTTCCATTCAACAGACTTTAGAGACAGTATATGTTTGTCAAAGAGGCTGTTACCAGAATCTTTGACCCTATAGAGTGCTTCAGACTTTTCCATAATCTTTATCCACAATATCTTTATCCAAATATTTCAAAATTAAAACATGCTTTTATTTTACAATATATAAAAGATCAAGATCTGGTGAATCATTTGTGGTATTTTTTCCTATAATAACTGAAGGAATTATCCTGTCAAAATTAATGTCAAGAAGAATTTCCAGGCCGACCTTAATATCCTTCCTGGAAAGATCATCACCTGTGTTGCAGGCGTGGGCTGAGTTACCTCCTGACAGTCTGGGGAGCCAAGGAAATGCCTTCAAACGTGGAGACTGGCTGAGGCTTCAGAGGCTGTACATGCTCCAAACGCTGGTCCCTCTTGGATTCAAATTGGGAGCTCAGCATAGCATCTTTCCTTGGAACGTAGATTTTTATTTTTACAGAGTTATAATTATATATTTTAGATTGCTCAGTGTAGTTTGGAGTGACTCAAATATGGAAACATTCATTACATCTTTTGGGAGATGATTTTGATTTCGTGGAGGGCTTTTTCTGTCTAATTGGTTTTATATAATTTGAATCAGTAAATCTCATTGCTTCTGAGAGAGTTACTTCCCGTCCCCCATGGATAAGGATTTACTATTCTTTTTAGCCTCTTTTCTCCAGCCTAACAACTTTGAGACATGCATTTACTGTTTTCTTGACAAATATTGGGGACCACCTACTATATGCCAATTCTTACATTACATCTGCATACATGCAATGAATAAGAGTCTTTTGGGACCCATGGACCTCTGTGGATGTGAAGAGAATAGATGTGTTTTACTATGTGAGAGAATTTATTAGGTGTAACATAAACCCAATGAACAGCGATTTTAAAAAATGATACTAACAATGAATACTATAGATGACAGACACTCCAGGGCTCCTCATTACCACCCCATCTCCTTTCCTTTATAGTCATGTCTTCCAAATATAAAACCACAAGCTTTTCATCATGTCAAGGCTAATGCATACCAAAGTTCTGCTTGGCCAAATGCCCTTCTTTGGATTCACTTTAGGAATCAAACACCCAGAGGTGGGATAACCTCAATTAATTGTTAGAATTGCATATTCTTTTAAATTCCCTAATTCCCCGATCTAAGCATTGATCAAGACAATGCATAAGAATCAATTTGATAGCAGGAATTGAAAGAGAAAAGTGAAATAATGACTCTTTTGAGCAGGGATGAAAGACTTGCGGGACAGAAAGTGGTGCAAAGTGGAATTGTGTAGCATCCCAGCGCTCTAGCTGCCACGGAAACTGCTGAAGTAAGGACAGTTCAAATGGTAACGTCCCAGGGTGCAGAATCTCTGATTATGACAGTGGATTAGACCATATCAGGAAGGATTGAGGGAATCCTTCTAGGTTGGAGATTATATATGCACACATATACATTCACGCACAAATATATATCTACTTACACACATATATTCTTTGTACATATATATCTACTTACACACTTGAGATTTTCACAATGGCTTTGTGATATCAATATTAACATTCTATTCTATCGAGGAGTAAAGGAATAATTTTAAAAATTCACACACTTTCTACCCACTATGAGCCTTCTTGTTATATTTCTTAAATTCTAGGTCTTCACCTCCCAGTTGTCTGACACCCCCTGAAAGATTAGGAGTGGACTCACATTGCTCCTGGCCAAAAGATCAGCAAATCCCAGGCCAATGTCTTTGCATGAACTGGAAACAAAGAGTGCGCTTGAGGATTGGGGGTGTGTGTATCTCTCCTAGTTCTGTACCCACCCTTCATCCCTAGCTCCTTTTTTATGGAGCAGTCTTCTTCCTAAATTGCCAGAGGCAGACAAGTCAGAGAAGAAGCAGAGTTAAACAGTCAAAGCCATAGTTCTTGAACTTTCAAAGTTGTTTTTCCAAATGAATTGATATCATTGTTTCCATTTTTTGAGGAGAGTTTGAGTGGCTTTTTTCCATACCCGTCTGCCCTTCTCTCATTTTTTTCCTCTTGCTCTAGCTCTCTTTGGAGCATGCAGCTAGGATATGATTTTGTCAATAAAACATTTAGACAGATTATCAAGTATGCTGAGCTCTTTCCTTGGCTCCTTCCCTAACCCTAAAATAAGAGGAGGAAATTTATCTGATTTTTGCTAATTAGGATATTGAGGTAAGGAGAGATTTTTGCCAGAACCAGAGTGATGAAATTGTCAGTGACTTTACTCCTTTTTGGACTTAATTTTTCTCTCCCAGATGCTGATTAGAGATAAAAAGAAAAATTAAATATCTTTACCACAGAGGTGGGGAGAAGAATAATTGTGAATGTGAGCGATGGCGGGGGAACGGTAATTAATGTTCCCATTAACATTGCTCCCATTATTCTGCCAGTCCCCTTTCACAGTTTGCCTTTGAGAGAGAAACAGCCACTCTTAATGGAAAGATCAATCTTTGGAAGCAGACAGCTCTGGACTGGCCGCTCAGCTCCGCACCTTCCACCTTCTTCGTGGGTGAGAAGAACTTTTCTCAGCTTCTCCTTACTGGTCCCAAACAAAAATCACCCCACAGCTTTCTGGTAAAGAGACTGGGAGAGGCGTGTGCCAGCCAATAGCCATGTACAGTAGTGGAGTCCGAATCTGATTGTTCGTATTTGTTTCTTACCTCTAGAGTCTTTGAGTCTGGTTTGTATTTATTTTGAGCAAAAATATCTCTATATATTTTGTGGTTTATACGGTCTTCTTGTCTGGGATCTTATACTGGTTTCCAGGAGGTATCAGAGACCAGTCGTGAGTCATCTATGTCCCTGGAGGAGGCTGGCAGCCACTGTTCTACAAATAGTCCAAACGCATGCTGGAAGCCACATGCACAGTAACTTAGTCCATTTCAGCTTCTGTAACAAAGCCCTACGGACCTGGTGAAACCAGAAGTCTGAGATCTGGGTATCAAGATGGCTGGGTTCTGGTGGGTCCAGTTTGCAGGCTTCTGACTTCTGTTACATCCTTATACAGCAGAAGGAGACAAATGTTCACAGCAGGAGACAGTGGAGGACATCAATTCCATTCATGAGGGCTCCACTCTGTAAGGATCTCACCTCCACATATCATAGGGATTAGATATTAACATAGGGCTTTTAGATGGGGAGGTGCAAACATATAAGGCTGCTGTGTAATATATGAAGCCAAGGGAGAAAGCCTTGCCATCTATGGCATCATTTGGGAAGCACACAGTGTATCAGTCTGACTCACCATTACTTAGTGTGATTCCTGGGCTACAGAATAGACTCACGTTCTAGTCAGGTGGTGAGCTAAGTTGTCTGCATTTTTAAGGCCCCCATGTGGCTAACAGAGGTAGGAATACTGTCTAATTGTCATGTGCTGCTTAGCAGCGTTATTCACACCATGCATATTCAGATATTTGGTATTAATGCAACCTTCCTAAGGACATTACAGTTTTTCTTCCTCTAAAGACTGAAACTGCTTAATCAGTTTATTCCCAAGCTTAATCCACATAGTAGTGATCTGAAATTGTTGAGCTCCAAACATCTCAGTGATGGAGGCCCTTCACAACTCCCAACCAGGCATCTAGTTTCAGATTTTCTGTGTCATCATTCAGCTAAGTAGACAGAGGAAGCAGTAGGAAAATAATCTATTTTGGTGATCATTTTCATGCACCCTGGTTGATTGAGGGCCATCAGATTGCAAACCAATTAAATGGTCCACATTTGAACCAGTTATGTTGTCCTATATACAAATAATTGACTGTTTACTAGTTCCAAGACATATTCGAACTAACCTATGTATAAGAATCACAGCTCCTTGGCTCACCTTGGATTTTTCCATGGCAGAAGGAGGGAAAACATAAAGTTTTGAGCTGCCTACATCTGATGAAAAAGATACATCCACATGTTGTGTGCCAGGGAGTTTAGGAACTCTGTGGATTTTCCACAGTCTTGTTAGTTTGGTTCCAACTCATTGACTGTTATAAATAAAACAAGTGTAGACCAAGCCAGCACTAGAATGACATTTGCAGTATCTCCTGTGGAGAGATAGTGCTGTAGTCAGGTTTTCAAGGGAATAGATTTAATACAGGACACATAATTTATAGGATTATTTTATAATATCCACTCAAAAAAGTCAAATGCAGAGGAGTTCAAGAGATCTGTCCACATGTTAGATACCTGAAGGACCCGGCAATAGGCCTGGATCCCATGGCATTGTCTATATGAGTCCAGCTGGAGGCCTAGAGCCTATGACAATGTCTTCTATGAGTCCAATAGGAGGCCTAGAGCCCATGGCAACGTCACATGTATCAAGGGTCTGCACTGGGAAGGCTCAAAAATCAGTGGCTCAAGATAAGGACCAGAGCTCCCCTGAAAAGAACTGCAGCCATCCTCAGCGACAGTGAGGAACCGAGCAACTCCTGTAATAAGAGCTGAGTTCAGCTCAGGAAGGCCAGTGTGCAAGCTTCTCCAGCAATACCACACCACCTTGCCCTCCTGTTCTCCTTTCATGCTGTTGGCAGCAATCCTCAGGTGGGCCTTGCACACCCAGCACCACACTGACTCAGTTCAGTTAACCATTAGTTAACCCACCGCGGGCAGTCAGGGGTGTTAGGGAGCCTCGCCTGCTTCTCCCTTTGTGCTGAAGATAAATAAGTGCCCACTAGGAGACAAGTTTTCCGTGCTGGAGATTTATATTCTAGACAGTCTGTACACATAATATCTTTTCTTACCTATATTTTGAAATGAATGGCTTCTTCACTCTTAAGGAAGATTTATCCCCACCCACCATCATTTATCACTAAAAAAAAAAAGTCACCTTTTGGGTGTGGCTGCAAATATGTATCATGACGTTTTTAGTCTCTCCAACAGCATGGTAGAATTCCAAGGCAAATGAATGAATTTCCCTGAATATACGTCATAAAAAGCTTTTGATTATTGCATTTTGAGGTCACGCATAGAGTGCAGGTGTTGCTCCAGCACCCCCTCTTTCTGTTTAAGGGGGTCTCTCTATTGCTGTTGCATAAGAAGAGTTCACATTAAGGTTATGCAAGGCCCCATGCACATGCCTCCCTGTCATAAATAGATTATTCTCACTTGAATTAAGGACACTTCGGATGTTTTAATTTTTGTGTTAACTTTCATGGTAAAAATAGTTCACCATAACCACTTGTGATACTCTATTGTTTGTGATCATTGCTTGTGATGACTGTTTGAGCAGAATCCCACCATATCACTGCATATTTAATGTCATGTCTTCTTAGTTATGTCTCAGATAAGCAGCTTCTAATTTTAGCTTGTGCTTGGTGAAAATACTTTGTCAAACTTCCCTATCATATTTTTTTTTTGTCACACACATCATTTCATCCTCACTCCTGAGAAATCTGCCAATATTGGCCGTGTAAGAGAGAAAAAAACTTTAAAAGAGAAAACTGAATTTAAGTGTCATCATTGTAAAAATAAAACTTTGATTGATTAAAAACACCCTTAGAGAGAGGGCATATTACAACCCAAATATGTGTGGGCTGTTTGGCAAAGAATTATTTTCAAAGGTTAAATAATGTGTCATTCATTAAAATAAAAGGAACCCGTAGAAGAGTTATTTAAATGAAAACTCCTTCAATAATTTTAAGACATGTACCTGGAATTGATTAATTAAGAGAACAATTCTGGAGCAAGGAATAGTGTGAAAAACTATTGGCAATAAGAAGGAAGAAAATATAATCCTTTAAAAAACAATGCTAGCCAAGTATGAAATATGGTTTAATTCCTAGCAAATTTTCAAGGCCATATCCACTACATAAAGCACTGTGTGTGGTTATGTGGTTAGATGATTTAGAATATGTAAATAGCATATTACACAGGAAGGACATCAAAGCCTTGGAGATGATATTTCAGTTTGAATTTATTAAGTAACGTTTCTTGGATGATAGTATGAATTCTGGAGGTGGAAATACTTAAGGGAGAAAAATAACAGATCTGTTTACAGAGTTGGTAAGAGTTTAAATACTTCTAGCACAGCTTGGGAAATCAGGGCTCAATATCTTTGCTGTTGTTGTTGAACGAATAAATGATCTTCGCAAGGATATTAAAATAGTGATGTTTGTTTAGCTTTTAGATGTCTGTAGGTTTTCATCCATTTGACAAATGTTTATTGAAAAATCTACAATATTCTTGGCACTGTACTAGGTGCTTTAGATAGCAACGGAGTGAGGATGATAAACTTGAATCTCCAAGGAGCTCACAGTCTAGTCTGGAACACATGCATAAAAGATGCCGTAATTAATATGATGATTGTTACTTACGCTTCAGTGTTTCCAGAAAGACATATGCAAACCAAACTGTTAAGAATAATTCCCTCAAAGACATCAGTTTTGAGCTGAGACCAGAACAATAAGAAGGTGAAGAGGATAAATTGGGGGGAAGTTTAAGCATCACATGTAGAATCAAAAACAAAATAAAACGACCGAGTGCTAGAAAAAATAAGACGGTGTCTGAAGACCGAGCCTAAAATACAGGTAAGAAAATAGGTAGATGTGAGACAGTGTGTAAGCAGAGCCAGCCAGGTATAATCCGGTGGAGGAAAATGAGTGCAGACAGGTGCACATGTCTTTCTAATCCTTTCTAAAGCTTAGAATTTGGAAATTTACCAAGAGACATGCATTTATAACAATGTTTCAAAGAAATCAATTAAGTTCTGTGTGATAATATTTTAATCTCACTTTGGTGCTATGGCATCTTGGCTCCTTAATTTATGGATTCACAAGTTATTACACAAATGCCAGATACAAAGGTAAGTAAGACAGTCATAGCCTTTAAGGGGGAGAAGACGCAATGTGGTGGGAGTAGGAGAAGGTGGTGACCTACGAGCCAGTTAGACCAAGAGGACAGTGGGACCTACAACATCAGATCATTAACAGCATGGAAACTTCCCATGGCAAAGTACAAAAAAATCTGCAGACCTATCCTGGCTCTTTCTTGAGTTTTATTTATATATATATTTTTTATTTTAAAAAGTGAAACAGAATAAAAGGATAGAAATGATACAGATTTTTTTGAAAAAGTAGTGAGTTAACACTAGTTAATATAATGCATGTTGTTAGAACTAGTTGTTCAGGTTATAAAAATCTAGGCACAAAAGTGATCGACCAAACAATGACAGCACAAACTTTTCAGGAACTGACAGAGATTAGTAGTACAGTTATCTATCTAGGATACATATATTTACATTCATTTATGTATGTTTACCAACATACATATAATCTTTTCCTTTCTTCTTTTTCTCGTTCCCCCCATCCCAGTTGTTCTGTCCTTTTGAGCACTTTCTTTCCCTTTCATTATCCCAGTATCTATACTGTACATCTTGGGACACCGTAGGGTCCAGGCCGAGGCTGTCCTGCCTCTTTCTTACCAGTAGGAGGTGTCTGTTTAATAAATCTTTATTTTTCAAGACAGCCCCTAGTTCTTTTTCAGAATGGAGATGTGGAAGTAGCCTATAAGTCCTACTCGCTGCCTGGAATTTGGTTTATATTCCTCCAAGAACCGATTCAGACTTATTCTATATAAATGTGGTTGTAGTTCATGGGCATGATTTACATGGAATACGGAAGAAGACCTTTGAGTTTTTAAGACCAATTCCCATGCTCCTTAGGACATTCATCACTAGTTGTTAGCCACCATACCTGGGTCAGGTCAAATTGTGAAAAGTTTATTTGGATCCAGAATCCTCAGTTAGGGAGAGGAGACCTACTTTTGAATTCCTAGGTTCAGGAATTTCTGATTAATCCTCTGAATTTGCCTCTTCTGACTCAACGTTAATCATTTTTGTGCAAGCAGGGATCTTTTGATCAGTTGGATGAATAAACACACCCATACATCCACGCACACCTCTTTCTGGCAATTTCTTTTCTCACATCAAGCTTTGTCTCACTACCTCTGAAGAATAATATGCTTTCTTGGCTTATTGAGACTAGATGATTCACTTTTCATGCCCTTAACCTACAAAGCCTTCTACCCACTGGTTGGTTGTTTTCCATTTTCTCTCTCCTACATCACAAATGAATATTTACAACCACATTTAAAACATAAATTATGCATAATGTTAATAAATGGCCCTTATTTTGTAGCCAAGGGAAAGTACTCTATTCAATGGAAAGAAGAATATTTATAGTACTTTGCCTGTTGGTGCTGGAACACAGAAACAGAGTCTGACCTTAGTTTATGAAATTGCCTGCTAGTCAGATTTATGAACTTCATAGCATCATTACCAGACACTGTGGTTTTCATTATTTGTCTTGAGACTTTTCAGAATGTGTTTTTCTTAAAAGAAAATCTATTCATGTAACTAAGGACTGTTTAGATTGAAGTTAGATCTCTGGGAATGGGAGGTGGAAGTGGCGTTGCTAGGTGAGAGGTAGACAGCAGCTGTATTGCAGCAGTCCAAGGGAAATGAGTGGGGTTGCAAGAAAGATATAAAACTGAGAATATATTGCATAGGTTAAAAAAATGAAAAGGTACCAGCAGCTGGAGAGATGAATTAAAACTGTGCTGGTGCTTTGAACCTAGGTGAATGAAAGATGAAGTGACATTAACAGGAAGTACAGGTGGAGAAGAATTTGATGTGGAGGTACAGGGTGATGTGTTATTTTGACTGCTAGTTGGAGACTGTGTTAGTGAGCTTTGTATTGCTGAAAAAAATACCCGAGACTGTCAACTTAAAAAGAGGAAAGGTTTATTTTTGCTTGTGGTTTCAGAGGTTTCAGTTTATGGTCAGATGGCTCTGGCTCTGTAGCTTCTGGGCCTGTGGCAAGGCAGAACATCGTGATGGGAAGCGCATGTGGGAGGAGCATCTCACTTCATGGCAGCTGAGAAGCAAAACAGCAAGACAGAAAGGGACCAGGATCTTAGTACTCCTTTTAGGAAATGATCGTAATAACCTAACTTCCTTCCATTAGGCTCCATCTCCTAAATATTCAACTCCCAGTAACATCATTGCATGGATATGGACCAAGCCATTAACACAGGGACCTTTGGGGAACAGCCAATACGTAGACCAAAGCAGACCCCATCCATTGAGGGCTGGGCAGCAGCTGCTGCCCATTCAATCTTTTTCCCTTCTTCTGCCTTCTTGACAGTTGATCTTCTGTAAAGCTCTCAAATAGAAGCTGAGGGTTGGCTTCTCCCTTATTCCCATTAAAGCACAAGTGCATTCACTTCCCTGGGGGCTGTCACACCAGACACAGCTGCAAGCTGCCTGGATCTGGCTTTGCCTGTTGGTCAGGAATACAAGTAAATATTTGGGATGGAGCTCAAGAGGAAAGTCAGGTCTCTAGAGAGCTATTGGTGAAGATTCTGCTTAGAGATAGGAATTGAAATGATGAAATAAATATACTTTAGAAGAGAGGTGGAGAAGAGGGCAAGCAGCAAACTCAAGGACACCTATGTCTAGAGCCCAGAGGCAGGGAGTGAAACTAGAGTTAAAGTCAGAGAGAAGGCAGTTGAAAGAAAGAGAGAAAGAAAGAAAGAAAGAAAGAAAGAAAGAAAGAAAGAAGGAAAGAGAAAAGGAGGAGGGAAGGAAGGAAGGAGGGAAGGAAGGAAGGAAGGAACTAAAACTAAAGAGGAATGAGGCAAGGATACGAGGTTTAGACAAAACGTTGCTGACCAGTGTGATGTAGAAACACAACACAGCTGACAAGGTGGGTAGGGTTGGAAATCAGAGAATGACTGGTATCTGTGGAAATGGGGGCCCAGCATGATTGAATGTGAGCGGTGACATGTACAGAGCAGGGAGATGGCGAAGCATTGGAGACAGTGAATGAGGAATTGTGAACAGGAGCAGAGGCTAGGAGACATAATAAGAAAGGGAATTATGTTTTAAGTGCTTCCATATTTTATAGCATTCATTCTTCTAAGAAGATACTCTAAACAGAAATGAAGAATTTCAATATACAAGAGAACGTGGGAATTGTGCAGTGTGTGTGTAGAAGTTAGAAAACAGAAGTCCATTTCTTGGATGGAGAGCCCTCCCTGGAATGAATGATTTGCTGCATAGAAAAATAAGGGCTCCATTCAGCCACCATCTGTGACTTACCACTTACACAAAGCTCAGGCAAAGCTGAATGTGCGCAATCTGATGGATTCACACTTGGGGAAACTGTCCATATATACTTGGCTTTTCTCTGCTCAGCAACATTTTCTTTTCTTTTCATACACAATTGTTCTTATTTATAGCCAGCAAAAATCAGTCAGTGTCCAGTGCTGAGCTCTTTCCAAATACTCCCTCCCCAGAGTCCACAAATGCATTCATGTAGAAAAGTCCCCAGCTGAAGTGTTTGGCGGCCAATAATCGCATTATTAAGGACATTTTTCCCTTGTTCATGTTCCCAGGCAGTTCCAACCCTCCACTGTTCACCAAACCTTAGGGAAAATTTTGTGGTATTAGGTATGTTTGAAAAAAAAATATTTTTCCAATTTGAATAGGTACCAGATAATTAG